>PITA01000419.1:182240-281808 GCA_004023965.1 Spilogale gracilis | reverse complement strand
CGAGCCCCACATCGGGGGGGGGGGGTCTCTGCTCAGCAGGGAGCCTGCTTCCTCCTCTCTCTGCCTGCCTCTCTAACTACTTGTGGTCTCTCTCTCAGTCAAATAAATAAATAAAATCTTTAAAAAAATTATGCTTTGGTGATAATCAACAATCTCCTCAACTGCTACTATACTATCACGACTGGTCGATGGCCAAGAAAGAAGCAACAGATTCTGTCACTGTGGCTTATCAAGAAACAGGCCAATATGATTATCATCACAGCCAATGCCTCGAAAGAAGGAAGTATTGCTGTTCAATGAAAGGAGAGTTTTTTGTTTGTTTGTGTGTGTGTGTATTGCTGTTCAATGAAAGGAGAGTTTTTTGTTTGTGTGTGTGTGTGTGTGTGTGTGTGTGTGTATTAAATCATATATATGTATACATCACAAATCTCCTATTTGTCACTATTTTTTCACTATTAGTTGGGGAAAGAAAATGGGTGAGGAGAGCCAGTCTTAAGTTCTTGCCCTGTTACCATTTAAAACTTACATTTAATTTTTCAAATCACCGTTGGTACTTTGTCACTGAAGTTACTAATTGGGTTTTTTTGTTTGTTTGTTTTTAATTGTAGCACATATCTATCCTGTGAGTAGGTTTGGGTGGTGGAGGAATGTGTTCAAGTGGGTCCTGTTTTTGCCGCAATCACGTATAGTATAAGACCAGAGCTTGCTCATCTCTTTTTCCTATGGTATTAGAGTGGGACAACAATAAAGTCCACCATAATGCAAACGTACATATGATATATGATATCCACATTTGGCAAAACAATTTCAAAACTGAGTTTTAAAAATGAAATGAGGAATATGTAGGTGCAAATAGCCCAGAACCCCAGTTGGGAGACCATCTCTCAGAGGTTCATCAGTTGGGATTAGCTGCTGTTTAGAAAGGCTACTTCTATTTGCTAACATTTCCATGGGTATCAAAGAGGAAAGGACAAGTACGACTTCATTCCCTTTGACTCGGTTGGACCAGAACTACAGAAAGGCTACAAGTTTCTCTGTGAGCTTGAGCTTCTTAACAGGAAACAGCAGACTGTGGCTAACAAGACACCTTGGGGAAACCAAAAGCAAGACTGGCTGACATAAGTTTTGTGAGGCCCTCCCTCCCCTCCCCTCCTGACATCCCCCACCTGGGGATCAGGGCCATTTGGGGAACAATGTCAGAAGGACCCCACAATGTCAGACTGGCTGTGGTCCCTGGGACTTAGCTCCACATCAGGGCTACTCTGCATGATTTCTGCAGAACCTTTAGAAAATAATCAGTTGAAAGAATTTTACTCAGAGCCAGAATGGCCCAGTCCCTCAAGGTCTGAATCCAAAAAATAAAGAGACTGCAATTTTTTATCTGACTCTCACCAGAATGAAAAACTATCTAAATGTTCCCTAGGGGCCTTAAATTAATTTGTTTCCAAAAATGCTATACTGTGGGAAACACTAATAGTCAATAATAGCCCCTCTCTCTCTTACTCAGAACATTTGAAAAAATAAAATCACTGATGAAAAACTGGGTGCTATTTTAAGCTGCTAAAACTGACAAGATGAAAACCATCATTTTTTTTTCTAAATTCTGTAGCCAATTAACGACCTATATCACTAATCACTACATTAAATTCCATTTCACAAATAGGTATTTTAAGGTTTTTTTTTTAAAGATTTTATTTATTTATTTGACAGAGGGAAACACAGCCAGAGAGGGAACACAAGCAGGGGGAGTGAGAGAGGGAGAAGCAGGCTTCCCGTCGAGCAGGGAGCCCGACGTGGGGCTCGATTCCAGGTCTCCGGGATCATGACCTGAGCCGAAGGCAGTTGCTTAACCAACTGAGCCACCCAGGTGCCCCTAAGTTTAAGGAGAACAGACTTAGGGGCTGAAGGCAGAGCCTAGAACGGAAAGATGAGTGTGGATAATTGAGAAGAAGACACATCCAGCAGAGAAAAAGCAAAGGAATCCGACTGGGCTATCTGAGAATTCACCAAGGAAACTAGAAGCTGCACCAGTCAAAATGTCCCTAGCAACATGTCAAAATCATTAGCAATCACACCATACATTCACTGGATTCTTCTTTTCTACTCTTCTGTTTTCTCTTGGCCTCTGGGTATAGGTCATTTGTAATACTTTCGTGGGTCAGATGGGGAGGAAAGGGGAGAAGGAGAGGCAGGCACGGAGGGAGGAAATGAGAGGGTGTTCCTGCTGGCAAACTCAGTGGTGACTAAGTTGCCTACTCCAGAGAGAGAATGAAGGGGGAGGGACAGCTCGCCTTGGGAGAGAAAGGCACCAGGTCCCTTGCAAGCAGGGGGTGGGGGAGGGCCCTTCTCTGAACACTGGGAGAGATTCTGGTGGTGATGTCAGAAACAGAGCATCTGCCTTCTAAGGACTTGCCAGCTGGCATCGGGGGCACGGTCCAGAGTGCCAATTCTCTTTGTAATAAGGAAAGGCAGGAAATGGGCAGGGAGCATTAAACACAGTGGGAAAAGCCACCTCTGAAGAACAGGAGAGGGGACAGAAAGGGAGCCCCACCAGGACCTGGTATCCTCAGTGAGGAAGACGTCCATATTTTATATTTGCCTGGTGTATTACAGTCTACAAAATACAGACACCTTCACTTTGAAAGCTCACAGTGACCTGTGAGGCGGGCAGAATTACCACTATTTCCTAGATGAAGAAATTATCACCCAGAAATAAGTGGTAGGCTTGAGTGTGCGTCTTCTCATACCAGCCAAGTGTTCTCATATTCTTTCTCTTCTATATATCTGAGCAGCTTCTCTGGGGCAGGTCTGCACTAAATGAGTACGATAAGAAGGGTTTTATAAACAGGAAAGAATTCTTAAGTACTCAAGGTATCTCCCAAACACCATGATAGCAGGGGCCGAATTCATCCACTGACCACCAGGACAACTTCCTTTAACCTCTAAATCAGTGTCCTCTAAAGAAGATAGATCTTGGCCTCTCTTAGCCTCTAAATCATCTAACTTTGCTGCCTCCCCAACCCCACCTTCCATGTATTGTCAGCCTTCTCTATGAATGTGACAGGTAAGGGACAATTCTGTAACAGCAGGAAATAAATGGGGATACAGTATCAAATCTGAGGCCTCTGGTGAATCCAAGTACAGTTTTGATTTTGTCATGTGTTTGTTTGAACATCTGTTTCAGAAGACACATTTCATTGGGTTTGGCATTCTCAAATTTAACTTCCTACGGCACCAGAGCAAAATGAGTTTACTGTTGAAGAAGGGCCTAGTGGAACACTGGGATTTGGACAGATTTTCCCATTTTACAGTGAGTGGAAACAATATTGCATCCCCAACAGGCTACTGGACAAGAAGGACAGAGACCCAGATCTCAGGTCTGATTCCATCTCCATCTCCTAGTGACATGCTAGAAAATTCTAACAGGAGCTCTCTTTGAGGGCCTCTTCAGTGGATAGAGTATCTTTAACCCTCATCGTAACACACAAGGTGGATCTAAACCCCATCATGCAGACAAGAAACTGAAGCTCAAGGAAGTTAGATAACCAAGTTATCTTGGCCAATCAGCATATAAGGAAGTCACCCTTCCCCACATCTAGAACTGCAAAACTTCCAACTTTCTCCACAACACCAGAAAATTGTTTTTCCCTCAACTACTTTATAAACTTCCATTATGAAGATGATGACAGTATCTGTTAAAGGTTGTTTTTTTCTAAAAAAAAAAAATTATGTATGTATGTATTTATTTAGAGTGGGGGAGGGGCAGAGGAAAAAGGAGGAGTGGGAATCTGAAGCAGACTCCACATTAAGCACAGAGCCCAGTCGGGGGCTCAAACTAACAATCATGAGGCCACAACCAGAGCTCTGAGCTGAACTCAAGAGTCAGAGGCTTAACTGACTGAGCCACCCAGGCTCTCCAGAAGGCTGACTTTTTTTTATTATTTCTTTTTACAAGTTTGACAATCCATACATTGATCGATGATGGTTTATGCACTGATTCCACAAATGTTTATTAAGTGCCTACAGGGTACCAGCCCTGGGGGACCAGTCAGGAATGAAATTGGCAATTGAATGTTTGCCTTGAAATGAAGTTTGTATTCATGGAGTTCTATCCGCCTATCCACGGGTTCTCTGGCTTTCTTTCCTACATGCTGGACCCACTGCTTAGTCGTAGGACTCAATGCCACATGTGGCTCTGCATCCTGGGAGGAGAGGCCACATCCCCACCCAGTGACGACTCCCACTTTTGTACACTTTACTCATCACTTCCAAAGCTGTCAACTACACGGAGCTAATGACAAATAATTACAGTTCTCCCTCATCTATACTGCTTAATGAAACTCAGCAATAAAAGACTTAAAAATCCTATTCCTCCTTGTATACAATGGGTGTAACTGTTAATGTGGCATTTCAGATTGAGATTCTTACAAATTTGAATATAATCACAAAATAAGATAATTTTGAGACTTTGCTTTTATTTTCGTTTGTTTATTCACTTGGTAGTTTCTGTTTTTAAATGTAAATTTCAATCTGCAGCATCAAGAATCTTCTGGTACCCCTGGCTTTGAAGAGGCTTGCCCTCCATTCCAGCGTCCTTTCCTTTAGGGTGTGATTGTGTGCACGGCTATCCCTCAGGAATGGATTCAAATCTATGATCTGAAACTCTAAAATTCCCCCTTTCTACCTCAGTCTCCTTTCTGGCTATTCCTCACGTATTTGTTTGTTTGTTTGTTTGTTTGTTTGTTTGTTTTTTATTGACTTCCAGTCAGTTGCGAAGCCCTATAGATTACTGGTTCACAATATCTCTAAATGCCATTGGATCTTACAAAGGCATAGTCCTTCTTTCCATTCTACCTTCCTTTGATATTCAAGCAGTTTTTTTCTCCCAATTCTAATCCAATAAACAAATCCATACTAAAGTTCCATCAGATTAACTTCCATAGAACATGAACTCGACCTTAAACTCCTGCTCAAAAGTTTTCAACCACTTGCCCTCTGGATAGCAAAAAATCAAGTAGGCATTCAAGGCCTTTGAAACGGTGAGTTCCAATTAATCCTTCGATGTTATCTTCCAGACACCATTTATTTTCCAGGATTCTAAACTTTAGGCAAACTGTATGAGAACCATTCTTTGAACATGCTGCAAGTTTTTCTATCTTTTTGTTTTGCTCGTGCTATTTTCTGACTCCTGAGCTCCCTTTGCACAATCTGGATTGTTAGAATGTTACCCGTATCTTTCAAATTCTAAATCTCCACATTAACTGTTTTTCTTCTATGAAATTTTCATCACGATTCTTTGTATTAGAGATACTTATATACATTTCTTCCCCCATACTAAATTTAACATTGTAATGGCTACTAAAACTCTTTGCATCCTATGAATTGCTTTTGAATGAATGGACTAGCAAAACAAACTTTGAGTTTTTAGTATGTATTTCCTTGTACACTAAATGAAATATATTCCCTAAAACCAAAGCAGATTCTATTTACAATTAAGTGTATTTTAGTAACTGAATGTCATAGCCCATATTTACAGAAACTATCTGTATCCGTTTCTATATAATGACACAACAAATTGTGTATGTGGCTGTAGGGCTCTGTAATTCATTAAAATGGGTGAAAATCTTTCATCTTGGCTGATGACATGAATCATGTCTAAATACAGAAGTCAGTGCTCATTGAAATATCATATGCAGTCAGGTACCAAAAATCCAAGTGCCAATTGTCCCACGTCTGGATTTCTAGCTTTAGATGTACAATTCTAGGCTTTTGTTGATTAAAACATAAGTGATAAATGGACCTCAGATTTCACATTGACTTCGTCACGACCTGGATTGGTATTTATTTTCCCCATAGTTATGGCTGCCGTGTTTCCAGTGCTAAAGAAATGTGTGTCTTCACGTGTGTGTGTTCGCCACATCTCACTGCTGTGCTTCCATCCTACCTCTCCCAGCACAAGGAAGTGAAAAGAAAGCTTGTAGGTGCTTAATCTAGAGTTGTCCTTCAGCTACTCGCCTTGACTACCCCTCCGCACTCCTGAAACTGTGCTCAGTAAATGCCTCTCTCAGGTTAAAGCCTTTGCTGCTAGTTACTGACACAACTGCACCACTTGGTTGTTATTTGTGACTTAGGCTCCAAATCACAGTTCACAAAATTTAAGGCCACGGATTTCTCCCCCAGTTAGGCATTTGCGCCTTTCACAAATGACACTCGAATGTTCTGAGATACAGGTTCTTTGCATGAGACTCATCAATAGCACCACATGAAATCATTTTGGAACTTAAATTTGAATTCAAATTGGTATTTAAAATTAATCCCCACTGAAGAGGAAACATTAAAAATGAGGCAAGTTTGAAAAACACCAAGCAATTTAGCATTATTCAGTGTAGCGTGCCAATTCCCTTTATTCAAAAGCAAACATTTTCCAAAGCAAAAAATTCTCCTCCCATTAAATTCAAGCACTAAGAAGAAAGTAGAGTCTTAATTACTCGAGGAGGAAATTCATTTGCTCCACGGTTATCTGTGTAAACAGCCCAGGGAATGTTCTCAGTGGCTGCCCTTCTGAAGAGCCCCAGTCAGACTCTGCTCCCTCACCGCCCCCCCCAAGCCACATGAGTCAACACCTTTGTCCATTAGCCACAGTTCCCATACTGAAGAAGACATTATCTACCAAGGGAGTACTTAGGACTCTGCCCTCAGGTTCCCTATAGGAGGAAATTTAGGAGAACCGTTTAATTGGTCTGAAACAGTCAAGTCATTGACCGTCTGACTCCTAGGTGTTTTAGGCAATCTTCACAGTAATCTGGAAAACCCTTCAGTTATAATTTCCTCTCTCCGTTGTTCCTCTGCTCATACAGGGTTAGCTTGAAATTCAACATTAGCTTCAAACTAGTAAAAGAACCTTTATTGTGTGAGACTGAAACAGTACAGAACTTATTCATAGAAAGCACTCCGGCATCCAAAACAAATGTGTAACTAATAATGAATATTAATAGCATTGTCTCTGAAAGCAAGAACACGAATATATGAAGTGAAAATAAACTCCTGACAGGGCCATATGTGTCCTCAAGGAAATAAGTGGAAAGCTTTTGTTGCTTTTGAACATTTTGTCACTGTTTCACTTGATTATTTTAAAATGTAACTCTTCATAAATTCAAGATAATGTGCATTTACAGATCTATTGGTATCTAATAGAGCATATTAACCTTAGACTATCAAGATAAAGTAAATTCATGAATTTTCATATAGTTCTCTACAGCTTTCTCACTTGTCAGTCATTAGTAGGAGAAATGCTTCTCTATACCTATCTGACAACAAATCTTTTTTTCTCTGTTTTTTGTCCTTATGTGTGTATGGCGATGATCACCAAACCTGGCACTATTTTTAGTCATTTGCAAACACTAAGATCACTTCTTCACTCCATGTGTAATATGTGACTTTTGCTGATGTCTTCAGGGATATATTTTCTGCAATAGGTATGGTAAATTGAAAAGACCATATTAAGATATATCATTTTATACAACAGCAATCAAATTTGTAAAATACAATAGCCCAAAGAGTTTGTGCATACTGGAGAAACAAATTCAAGAAAGATTTAACTAAATTAATGAATCATCATTTCTTCACTGTTCATCAATGCCCTAAATTCATTAAAAAGTAGAATACAGGCACTAAGGCCGATGGGTCTGACTTATGGTGACATTTCTGGCATTTTCATGATTAGAAAGTAGAACTAAAGCATTCCAGCAGTTTTGGCTGGCAAAAGTACTTTTTTTTCCTGGCTTGCAATGCATAATTAACTAGAAAACTAGTTGCTGAAGAGCTAAACAGACTGTGTAAAAATGGTCCCATTGCTCGAATGAATGCTGAAAAGTAGGGTGCCATGGTGATTTTTGTTTTATAGAGAAGCTAAATCTGAGCAATTGACAAATGCTGTTTTTTTCCCTTTTTTCAGAAGCTGATGAAAGCTTATGGGTAACATCAATTATGTTTGTGGATTTACAATCCCATGAAAATTCTGTAATTTACTGAACCACTGAGCAAAATCCGTGCTACTCCCCCTCCCCAGCCCCACAGGATGTAGCTCATTTCAACAGAGAGACAGAGTCAATGATGTAAAAGGACACAGTCCTCATAGGTGGAAGGCAAAAAATGCTAGTAAAACATACTGCCCAATTTCCAAAAGAAACACCCCAATTGTTGGACAGAATAGCTACATTTCAGAGCACAAAGGAATCTCATTTTTGTTGCTCAGTGAAGATGTCAGGGCTGAATTAGTGGCTTAGCCTTAGGATGGGCCATATACCTATGTTTGTTAAAGCAGTTACTACAAGAGAAGATAAATATGGGAAACATTGTAGATCAAAGTCAAGCAATGTCTTAAATATACATCGCTTCTTAAGAAAAGGACATGGATGTTTCCATATCTTGTAAATGGTAGTTTTTAGGAAGTTATCTTTTAAATGGATGAGTCATGATATAACAGCTGGCCCTTTTCCAGCACATTCTACAAATGAGAATTCTTGAGAGACCTCATGCCCCAGTTCATCTTCTAATTTCCAACAGACAAGGTACCTCACCTTTTTACATTGCATTTTCATTGCATTGCTGTGCTTCAGTGATGCTTTAGGGTTGGTCTGTGTGTGTTTCTTTTTTAGAGATGTGAGAATGGGAAGGATGAGATAATTCTTAAATTGTCTCAATCTTTAACAACTTTAACAAAATACAGTGTTTATAATTGAACTAACAGGTGTTTTAATTTTTCCCTGTCCACTCTACTTCTTTTTTTCTATTCTGGCCAACCCATGTAACATACTAGCGGCAAATTATTCTGATTGTATTATTAAGCTTTGACGTGAAATCTAATTTGAATTTCCATAAGTTTGCCCTGTTTCTTGAAAATAATTAGCATGAGTTCGAAAACTCTATTAGCTGAGTTCTCTGAGACTATCACAATCTTGACAAAATCACTTTAAGCAATATGTCTTACATTGCTAAATGTTACCTATACATCATCTTCTTTCTACAGATAGCTTGGAGCTTCTAGATGTTTTCCACTACTCATGGGAAAATACAATTAATATTGGATTCAGGTGTTGTCAGTTATCTTCACAATATGCACATGTATGCAAATACACACAGAGAAGCCCCAGTTCTTAAATAATACGTATCTTCAAAAATCCATACAAACAGGCCGAAGATTATGTGAAGTAGGGTCTCAGGGAATGTTGAGAGCGTGCTCCTTTTGACATGCAATTTAAAGATGATAGAAGATATCACTGTTCTTGGAGCTTTGTGCATTCCTGGACTTTCTAATTCTTTGTGAATGCACAACTATTTTGGAAAGATGCCAGGATATTCTGAAGCCATGTTAACATAACAGTAGACATACAAATGCTAAATAGGATATTTTAAAACTTCTAAAGGGGTTACAGAGCTATCAACATCCATAGCTTTTCACTACCAGACAGGTAAGTGTAGGAAAGGATATGAACACATGCCCTGTGGTAAGGGCTGAGTTTGGAGGGTATGCTAGCAAGCCAGAGGAGCAGATGTCTTCCCAGACCAACTGATGAGATCAGTGTGGGGAGCTGTGGGAAAGCCAAGGGGCTCGCTCGGCCCCCCAACACTGTTGTATGTGTGGTGCTGATGGCCTGGCCATGCAGACAGCAGTGTGCCTGGGCATTTCCAGCAAGCCTACAATGTAACCATTGTCCACTCATCCTCTATTAGTTCCAAGCAAAACCTTTGGGTGAGTCACTTCTCTGAAGCTCAGAGACATCCGCAGAAGAACCTAATGTCCCACATTTCCAACTTAGGGTTTAAACTTAGGAAAGTTAGCATATGATACATAGTCCCCGTTTCTATGTCACAGGCTGACCGCATATACATAGAACAGGAACAAGTCAGTCCCTCTCTGTGCTGTGTTCTCCCACTTCTGCATAGTTTTCTTACTTCATCATGCAAATGCAAAAAGTGGACTGAAGGTTAAGCCAGATGGATTCTAGGCAGTTGCTACTGTGTGATCTTAGTAGGTCACTCACTAGGCTTCTTTAAGACTGTTTCCTTATCTGTGAAAGATGTTTAACTCAAAGCTATCTATAGTTCCTTCACTTCTACACTTCAATGGTTCCTACTTTCTTGGTACTTTGCTCTTTCCCTGCCTGTTGCCTGAGTCCATTTCATTTCTGTTTTAGGGAGTCATAAATCCTGCACCTCTGTGGAGCCTCTCCCACCTCATACCGCCCACCCTGGGGAAAAACCACCCCTCTGTAACAGCAGCTCCCACAGCTCCCGGAACTTTGTATTTCAATTGCTCTGCCTCCATAAGCTGCCAGCTTCATTCAACAAAGACCTTCTCCATATTCCCAACCTTGTGACACTTAGCATGCATTCAATAAATACCTTTCAAATAACTGACTTTCCTAACCTTCACCCGGAGGGTCCCTTTCAGCAGAGGGAAGAGTCAGGAGAAGTCACACTTTGTTTTTTCTGTCCAATTCTCTTTACAAAGAGCTAGTCTTGTCTCCTGTCTCTTCAGAGGTGACTTTTTTGAGCTGCAGATCTTCCCTGCTGTAATATCTGACCACTTCGTATTTACTTACTCACAAGTGGAAGCAAATAACAGTGTCCAGCACCAAAGAGTATAGCCTGTAAGTAATAACACTACAAATACGTTATCTCTGTAACAATTTAATAATCTTCTCTCATGTAGACCATGAGGATGGCCATGGAAAGGGCCGTATTTTCTTCATCCCTTTAAATTCCCTTCTCTAGCTCTTTTGTCCCAAACACCCAGTTCCTGACATAATCTGGGGCATCAAATATTAGGTTTAATATATTTTTAATGAAAGTTTGTTTGGGGTTGACTCGGATCCCATTCAATCTGAACTCAGCCCCTTCAAAGTCTTTATCTTATGTTGTTCTCTGTACAATAGGTAAGCACTCAGATAACCCTGCTGGCCTTAATTTATCAACACTTTCTTTTATCTTCTTTTGGGGGGGCAGGATTATCAACAGTTTTTTAAATTCTAATCTAACTGACTTGTAGTGATGCATTAGTTGCAGGTGTGCAACACAACGATCCACTATATACTGTGAAGTGACCACCACAGTAAGAGAAAGCATCCATTACCACACATGTTTACGAATTTTCTTTTTTCTTACGATGAGGGCTTTAAAGATCTACACCCTTAGCAATTTTCAAATATACAAGATACCATTAGTAACTCCAGTCACCACGCTGTACCTTATGTAGTTTTCTTTCTACATTTCCCTTTGGAAACCACACAGGGCTTTGGTACTTGGGACATTTCCTTCACACAATAAGACATAATTCAACTGCCTGAATCTGGGCAAGGGAGACAGCAAGTAGGAGAGCTTTGGGAAATAAGAGTGACAAGTAGGTGGCCTAACTGGGGGAACTGAAAGGACAATGACAGAACTACTGATTAACAAACCACGGCATACTGAAGCATGTCTTCGTGCTCACGGAAGTGGTAAAACAGCACCAAAGGCCCATATTTTGGAGTGGCTCTGGTTAGATGCTTAAAATTCATGAGTTTGATTAAGGTTTAGCAAATATAAATTCCCATCCCTTGGGCTTGACCAGTTCTGCTACATTGAAAGATACGGTATTGGACCACATTTTAACTGAAATATTGGATGAAAAGATATAAATATAAGGAACAATTTATAGCCTCAGGATGCCTTAAAAAATAAATTTGCCTTGGTAACTTAACTGCAAAGGCACAGGAATGAAAAATATGTTATATAATTATATAACACATTTAAATCAGAGTAAATGATTACATTTAAACATCGCTTTTGATATGATTGCAAAACATCAATTGAAGAAAGGTCTATAAAATTCTTCCTGTCTTTGAGAGCCTGAGCAAAGGATGCAAGGTGCTATTCCTCAAAGAGATCAAATCTTCCTGAAACAGTCACACTGTTCAGTTTCTGGTACTCATTTGAAATTACCATTCATTGAATAAAATAACACTTATAAGTACCCTGTCAAATTTTTTTACAGGGCTATTTTCTGAACTTTTCTTCTATTGGGAAAACAAATCTGCAGATTCAAGCTTAGAAATACACTTGGATAGGCGCCTGCGTGGCTCAGTCATCAAGCGTCTGCCTTTGGCTCAAGTTGTTACCCTAGGGTCCTGGGATCAAGCCCCACATCCAGCTCCCTACTCAGCAGGAAGTCTGCTACTCCCTCTCCCACTCCCCTTGCTTGTGTCCTGCTCTCAGTGTCTCTCTCTCTCTCTCTCTTTCTCTCTCTCTGTCAAATAAATAAATAAAATAAAATCTTTAAAAAAAATAAGAGAAGAAAAGAAAAGAAAGGAAAAAAAAATAAAAGAAAAAAGAAAAGAAGGGGTGCCTGGGTGGCTCAGTTGGTTAAGCGACTGCCTTCAGCTCAAGTCATGATCCCAGAGACCCGGCATCGAGACCCACATCAGGCTCCCTGCTAGACGGGAAGCCTGCTTCTACTTCTCTCACTCCCCTTGCTTGTGTTCCTTCTCTGGCTGTGTTTCTCTCTGTCAAATAAATAAAATCTTTAAAAAAAAAAAAAAAGAAAGAAAAGAAAAGAAATGCACTTGGAGTCAATAGAGAAATCAGGGTTTCTTCCTTGCAAAAGATAATGGATTCTTAGGCAATTTGTCAAGAACTCTTGCTTCAGAATTGTCCAAAGCAAACAGCTGGCCAGAAATAAATTTGAAACCCCCCCCCCAAAGATTTTTAAATTCAGAAACATGCCCACAACATACCACATCAGAGCTTCAGTTTATCCTGTGTGGGGATGGAGTCAGTAATTTTGAATATTCATTCTCAGAACACAACCTCCCTCTGTCCTCTAGCTTGCTGAGGAGAAAAAAGTTGGAGGTGGTGGCAAATAATGTGGCTGGGCGATGCAAAGGAATAAGAAAAATAAATTGCTCAGGTTTTTGGAAGCAACAATAGAAATCATCTTGCTCAGAATACAGTAGAAATTATGCATTCCAGGACCATATTGTCCAACTGGTGCCATTACCAACCTAAAGAGCAGAAATGGTGATACGAATGTACTCCTCCGTGTATGGGTCCCTTGTTCCTGCTTTGCCTTCAGTCTCAACCAACCAACCAATTTAGCTGAAAATTTATTAATATTGCTATTGCATACCTCCTGTACCTTCACCACCAAAAATGAAGAGCTGGAAGCCATGTGAAACACATCCCCAGTGTATAAGAGCAGCCATGGTGAGAAGTTAGGGGAAGGAAAAGAAAAAAAGAACAAGAAAATGAAGAGGCAACCTGTGGAAGGAAATCCTAGAGGAGACTTATTAAATAAAAATTCTCTGGTTTAATGTCTCAATAGAGCATGAGGTAAGGGAAAGAATGCATGACTCTTTTCACAAATGCTTATGGCAGTAAGTCTTGGAGATGTTTGTTAGATTATGACAGTACCCCTCTGAGGGCAATAAAATTATGCAATTAAAAAATCAATATCAGAACACTAAACTATCTCAATTTACAGAAATCACAGCAAAATCTTTCAATTTGACTTGTAACTGGCTGAATCAGGGTGAAATTAACATCTAATACTAGAGATCACATTGAAAGTAATTTTATTTGGTTTTCATTAAAAGCTTTCTAGATGGTGACTAGCAAAAGAGGTCTAAATATTCTACCAATAGTTTAACGTTTATGTGCATTCAGGAAAGAATAAAACTTTGCAGAAACCTCTTTGCAGAAATAGCAGTGGAAAATATATTGTAAGTGAGATTTTCTACTATATAAATATAACCATCATCATAATTCTAACATGCCATTTTAACATGTCTTCCCACACTGTGAACTCATCTACAAATTATCTCCTATATTTTCCAATAACAATATCAAATACCATTTTCTCTCGTTTCTCATTTTCATGTACCTTATCTCATAACACTCATTCCAGTACTTTAGATAAGAATGAACTTCATAATTTTTCAGAAAAGGAGACTGAATCTAAGAACACATAATGAAATTAAAGCCAGGGAATTGAATTCAAAATGAGATTTTTTTTAATCACCAAAATCTTCCCATTCTATAATACTGAAATACAGCTTCAATCAAATTTGATACATAATTTTGAAAAAAATAATAATTTCCTTAGATTGGATTTGATTTGGGGACCAGCCTAAAGTTGTTTGGCACTAAGACTTCTGAATAAAGTGAATGGTCAGGTAAGATAATGTCATATGAACTTTTTTAAAAAACAGATATTATCTATCATTCTCAAGATAATTTTCAAGAAAAGAATTTAAGATTTCTGAACAGTAATGGTATATTGAAATCCAGGCACACTTTAAAGGTAATAAATTTTAAGTATGATAATGAGTGGCCAATAATTTGCACATAGTAGGCACTCAATAATACTAGCATAATGATTCTAAAGGTTGCATTTCCATATGTAACTTTTCTCTCTTTTTTTTAAGAGTTTATTTATTTATTTGAGAGAGAGAAAGAAAGAGAGCACATGCAAGCGGAGTGAGGGGCACAGGGGGTTGGGACAGGGAGATAATCTCAAGCAGACACCATGCTGAGCCCGATGTAGGGCTGGATCTCATGACTCTGAGATCATGAACTGAGCAGAAACCAAGAGTCAAATCCTTACCTGACTGAGCCACCCAGATGCCCCACTGATAAAGTTTTCCAGTAAATAATCGGTTCCATTGGAAAATTATGCATAGACATTAGAAATGCAAGTTGATACAGATTCTCTTACACTAACTTGGTAAGAGTTATTAAGAACGTTGACATGTCTATATATTTTGGTTTATTTATTCCAATTTAAGGGTTTAACCTAAAGAATTAATTTAAGATATCAACTAAGATTTCCTTTTCTAAATGTTCACTGTTTAACTATTAAATGTATTAAATGCTGTTAAATGTTTAAAAGCTCATATATATTCATTATTTATGTGTATACTTATAAAAAGAAAAAAAAATCAAAACAAAAACCAATAGAGAATTCATTAAGTAAAAGTGTATGTATATAACAGAATATTATTCAGCTATCATGATATAATTTTAAAGAATGTTATTTGTATAAGAATGCTTTAAACACAGGCCTGTAAGAGCAAAACAAAGATTACATATACTAAAAGGCAAAAGATAATTATCTCTCGTTTGTGAGATTATTTACAATTCTCTCCTTATCTTTTGAAAATATGTTATTTGGTGTACATTATTTTTATACAGACACCTAAGTTACTTTAAAGTCAGGAATTAAACAACGGTCAACACGGATTGAATTTTTATCGTATGTCAGGCATAGTTCCAACCTTTTTACACATATTATCTCATTTAACTTCTTTAAAAATTATTGATATAGGGGGCGCCTGGGTGGCTCAGTTGGTTAAGCGACTGCTTTCGGCTCAGGTTATGATCCCGGAGTCCTGGGATTGAGCCGCACATCGGGCTCCCTGCTCAGCAGCAATCCTGCTTCTCCCTCTCTCAGTCCCTCTGCTTGTGTTCCCTCTCTAGCTGTGTTTCACTCTGTTAAATAAATAAATAAAATCTTAAATAAAATAAAATAAAGTAAAATAAAATAAAATAAAATAATTGATATAGAACTATTTATTCTGTTTAAGAGATAAGAAATTGGGGCAGAAAGATGCTAAGTAACTAGCCCCACATCACCTTCCAAGTAAATATGTTTTGAACCAAATCACCTGATTCCAGAACTCCTCCTGGCCATACCATCCTCTTCATATTACACAGGATCATTAGTGATGTGTCTGAACACATTAAGGTCATGGAGAAAGTGACCCTTTACACCTGTGACCCCTGCCTATGAAGTTTTAGAGCCCACTTGGTGAGCTGGCTTGTGATTCTGATGGAATATTGTGTGCTTTACTCTCTATATAACCAGTTTTCATGAATGTGTTCCTTCTCAATCCTGAGAACGCCAAGGCTGTTTAACATAGAGGGACATTAACATCCATTTAAGTCCATTTTGTGATCATCTATTTACCATATATCAAACATTGACCTAAAAGTCAAGAATAATTAACTAGTGATAACTCTCCTTGCTACAAATGTAACACTACCTGGAGGGGGCATGTGCTCTTAACTGAAGCTATTTCTTGTCCATAGGAAAGGAACAGTACTTTAAGAGCAGGGAGATTCAGATTGTTTCTTGCCAAAATAGCTTCTTAGGTATTATTTTCTGTATAGATCAAAGACAACACAGTAATTTTGTTGATTTCAGATATCCCTGTTAAATTCACCAGCAAACATGTCCAGAAAACCACAGCTGCTAAAACTGCAAAGGTGTAAGTCAGTCACAACAATTAAAATGGAGTAAAATAATGATTATATCAACTGGGAAGACACAAACATAATTTTACTAGGGATTAAAAACTACCGATGGACACTTTTGTTGTCACTGGTTCCATTTAAGTGCCCTCTGAAAAATTAGAGTCTGATATAGAATGGAGGTTTTTTCTGGTTATTATTCTTGGTTTGTTTGTTTGTTTTAAGATTTTATTTATTTATTTGACAGAGAGAAACACAGCTAGAGAGGGAACACAAGCAGGGGGAGTGAGAGAGGGAGAAGCAGGCTTCCCGCTGAGCAGGGAGCCCGACGTGGGAGTCGATTCTGGGTCTCCAGGATCATGACCTGAGCCGAAGGCAGTTGCTGAGCCACTCAGGCATCCCTATTCTTGGTTATTAAAATTTTTTACTTACAACCAGATCCCTGTTTTTCTTAATTAAAAAAGAAAAGTCAGGAAGAATTCAGGTATTGTTAGCATGGATTTATTCTAAACCTTGTATTCATTTCTTCTCTGCAAATACCATGTGAGTCTCCTAGCAAGTACAAGTGAGAACACTGCTGTCCTATAGCTTCTCTAAAGCTTCATTATACATAATATCATTGCACACCATGCTATAAATCAACATCTTTTAGGTAGGAACTCAAAACACATATGAAAGTATAATGCATGTCAGTAAGTTTTATTCCAACTTTCTTTGTTTATAGGGCAGATATTTATATTTACTCATTCCTGGATAAATAGGTAGGAATATAATAGATGTAAGTGGAAAACGATGCGTGATATTCTCAAGAACTGACGTGACCCATTGCAGGCGTATGATGAGATATTTCTCTGCATGTTGCATGTAATAATACAGACACGTTTACCACCTAACAGCTGCTAAGAAAATTTGTTTCTTTGGCACTATATTTTATACCAGTTGAAAAAGAAAATTCATGACAATCATGCAAGAGAAATAACCTAAGTTCTAAATGACCCCTTAATTGTATGAGCAATTTACAAACAGAAAATTAATACCTGACTTCTACAAGGCAAAAATATTGTTCATATCCTTCAAGTAGTTTGTAAAATGAAACACAAATCGAAGTGTATACAGAACAACTCGTGACTGAAATTGCCATCTTTTCTTTCATTTTAGGTCTTGATTTTATTGGAAAACAATATCCTATATTGAGATCAAAACTCTGAGAACCATTGAGGTTCTAGCCACAGAGAGAGCTAGACTGTGGGGATGCAAATATCTGTACTTATCTGCATTCATATAAGGTTCCATATGAGATGTAGCGACAACCTATGTCTTAGTGAGAAAACGTAGGTGATGTATGTTGGCACACTGGGACCATTACATGGTGTTACGCGTATGCTGTGCTGAGTAACTTCAAACTTGTGGTCAATTTTCCTTTAAGATATTTCCTCAACTAACTCTGGTTCTTGCCTGATTGACTTTTCCCTGTGCTAAACCCTGTATTGTCATCTTCACTGATCTTCACTGATCTACAATTACCTATCACTTCATTAATTAAAATATCCCATTCTTCAATTATTTTTCTGTTCCATCCACCGTCTTATGTTTAAGTAAGGACTTGATTTAGTCTCTGAGAGGTTCATTCATTGTTCGTATATTTTTGCAAAATCTTTTCCCTTTTTCAAAAATCAATAAATAAGCTTCATTTGTCATACCTTTAAGATAAATCAATATATACGCATTACAGAAAACAGAGCTAACTTCATTGAAATTGAATTGGCTTATGCCTGGGGATCAATTTATTATTCTTTCTACTCCTATAGCCATCTTGAAACACGCTTTTGGTTCAATAAAGACAGTAATGTTGTATATTTATAAGAGGACAATAGGCATCAACTTCAGAAAATCCTCTGCAGATGGCAATATTGGGAAAGAAAAGACATAGATTTGCGTCCTCTGAATGCCAAAGAGCATGGACTATCTGGCTCAGAGAGCTGTTGTAGAAGAGAATGGAAGAGTATTTAAGGACAGAGCCCTGAGGAGTGTCCGTGGACATCAGCATGAAGAAGCTGATGGGGATAGCCTAAAGAGGCATGGTAGATAAGAAGCATACCAGGCATTTCTCTTCGCTTGGACAACCAACACTAAGAGCAAGATAAGGTAAGACAAGGTCATGGAGTCTCATGAGGGTATTACACTGCTGAATAATTGCATTTTAGAGCTGGAAGGGACATCAGAGTTTTTGGGTTTTTTTTTTAAATAAAGACATAATCGGTAACGTTTTGAGTGACACAGAGACAACACTATACTGAAAATCTCACAGATCTGTTTCAGCAGCAACCCTACAATTTCCCTGAAGTCACAGAAGAGACATCAATTATTTAATCCATGTGAAGGGAAAAAGGAAAGAAAAACCCTGCCAATGTGGTTTGACGAGCAAACCACTGGGGTTGTGGTTCAGGTATAATGGATTCTCTCGTCCATAGCCTCTAATCTAATTAATTCCTCATATCTGTCTCCATTCCAGCAGATGTGTTTACTAGCCAAGTTGTATTAAGATGATTTTTGAATAGCTTCATTGAAAAAGATGGAGAGGATGTGGGTAAGAGAAGCAAACAGACAGAAACATCAAACTCTTTCATTTCTTAGGACTATTGCTTTCTTCTGACAAATGTCTTTAACAGAAGAGCAATGTCTACTTTCCTGAGATACCACACACATAGAGAGTGGTCAAAATAAGATTGGCTCTGCATTTTCTAATTATTACACCTGCATAATTATTATAATGGCCCCTTTTACTTGAAAGAGTGCTCTGACTTAGACAATGAATTAAGTGGTTTCCTTAGATACGTTGTGACAGGAATGTCAATGTACATAAGACACTGAAACAAACTTGGCATGACCCCTTTACCAGATCAATCCAGGGGACATAGATAATTTTGCAAGTCCATAACTTTTCAGGGCTTCCTAAGAAAGGATGTAAGCATCTCTTATTTGTTTTTTATATTATTTGTTGCCTTTCAACGTGTTTCTTTTTTTTTTTTAAGATTGTATTTATTTATTTGAGAGAGGGTACCCATGAGCACAAGCAGGCGGAGTGTCAGGCAGAGAGAGAAGCAGACTCCCCGCTGAGCAGGGAGCCCCACGTGGGGCTTGATCCCAGGACCGGGAATCATGACCTGAGCCAAAGGCAGAACCTTAACTAACTGAGCCACCCAGGGGCCGCTCCACGTGTTTCTTTCCAATAAAAAAATTATGTCAAGAAAACTAAGGCAGGGAGCGATTTAAAAACACAAATACAAATCAAGTTTCTTCATACTTGACTGTAAGTCTTACTCAGGGTTATGTGATTTTTTTTTTTTGATGTTTTCTCTCAGAACAACAACAACCATTTTTGAGATAGAGGAAAACCTAGAACATTTACTTCAACTCCTTGATTTTGCTTTCAAGAAAACAGAAGCTCAGGGAAAGGGAATGACTTTTCCCAAAGCCGCAGGTCTGCTGAGGGCAGAGCTACGTCTGAGGACCCAGGTCAAAGACATGTGCTCCGGTCTATATTCCATTGTCTCCTGCATTATACTCTCCACCTGTTTTAGTACTGACCATCCTCCTGGCAGGGAGAAAGTCATCAAAAGCTATCTTTCCCTAAGAAGTACATTTTCCAATAGGGCAAAGGAGATAGAAAAAGTGAAGGACCCCAAATGAAAATTTTAACTTACCAACTTCTCTCTCAGAAGGCAAGTGTAAAGCAGTGTCTGTAAAACAGCACTGTAAAATTTCCTGGACTGTTGGTATTTGACCACTTCTTGAAATAATGCAAAGCAGGCTCTCTTGGCTCTGCATCTTGTCCCCGGTTTTCATGCAACAGACTTTAAAATTAAAGAAGAGTAGGGACTTGGGGAGGACTGGCCCACAAGCCATCGCTAGGAATTCTGAGTTTAACTAAGAAAAACATAGTTGAGATTTATTTCTTAACATTCAGTGTAATATAAAGTTTAATTGGTTCTAAAGCAAGTGTTCGGATTAAGTTTTGTTGAAGAGTTCAAAGGTAAAATTTTAAAAATACAAATGTGTTCAAAGCAAGGTACTCGTTAAAACTACTGTGGTAAAAAATCCATTTTTAAGTGCTTTTATTTCCTTTAGTGGAAATAAAACAGACTTTTTTTCTGTTTTAGAAACAGATTTTCTAATACAGATTTATGTACTATATTGTTACTGAGTTGAATTAGACTGTGGCATTTGAATTCAGGGAAATATGTTTATTTACAGAATTTAAATTATCAATAAATTCAAGGAGAAGCAGTTTCACTAACTGGATTTTAACACACTGTTCTTCTTGCAGGAAGGTTTAATATATATTTGATGACCCCATCTGTCCTACATCTATACAGATTCAGATGAATCGTGTTTATTTAGGAATTATTTTCCACCAAGGAACAGTCAACATGCTGTGAATATCCAGTATGGTCATAACTGTGAAAAAAATTTATTACGCGTCCAGACAGCGCAGATGAGATTTCCACATAATTTGCACAATTACCAAGAGGATTCAGTTTTTTATAACAAACATGTCCTGGGATCATTAAAAAAAGAAAAAGAAAGGAAAGAAGACAAGAAATTAAAGTAGTAAATTATGGACCAGAATGACTGAATTCCCATGGCATTTTGTATATCTCACTATCATCAGAATTATATGACTTTATATTGGAATTATATTTCTTTTTTCTTCACTGAATTCTGAGCTTGGAAAAAAAAGGGACTCTCCTGATATTCTTCAAATCTCCAAATTAAGCACAAAACAAGCCACAATTAAGAAGTTAACAGCTGAATTAAATGATCTACTAATGCATGGATGGATGCAGTATCACAGTTGGTGAGGAATAAAGGTAAGTTTAGATAGTAAGGCCAACAGTGGCATGTTAGGCATGAGGAGGATTTATGGGTAAGTTGCTAATGGAACTGGCTTCTTTTGAGGCAGCAAAAGGAACAGGAATCACCCAATTCCACATACTTTTTGTTCTGGGCTAAGTGTAAGAACGTGATTCTGGGAGCATCACATGAGGAATTTCATTTCGTAATAGAAGTGAACATCCTACTACTTTGATATAGTATATTATTACCCTTACTATTTCAATCATAACCCTCACCCAACTCGAATCCCAAATGATTCGATATGTCTCATGAAAAGTTCTCAGGCATATTTCTATCATCCTCAGAGACATCCCTCTGAATCAAGGACACGAAGGGCATAGGGAATCAAAACACAACACATTTTTCCCTCCTTGGACAAACAATCCAATCCAGATGGAAACTTAATAAAATATTCTTCCAAAGGATAATAAGGTAAATAGACGCCAAGAAAGGTGTGTGGGAGTGAGCAGGTACCCAGCCAGGGAGCTTCTCCTGAGCTGGACTTGCTGATAGCAGAAAGAGCCACAGGCTAAATCCTAAACTACTCCACTTGGAGGAATGTGGAGATTATCAGAGGAGGTGTCAATGTGGTTCCTTTCCAGTTTGGGCTCTGCCACTTAGAACAATTCATCAAACTCTTTGAACTTAAATTTCCCATCTGTAAAAGTCTTTGTTGCTTCCTTCTGACTTTCTGCTGTCTAATAAAAAACCATTTGTTGAGCTTCTATTAGCTATTAATCACCGCAGCACTGCACTCACCGGTGCCCTAAAATAGATGTGCTAATGCCTGGTTGGTGTGAAGATGAAACAGACACACAGGCACTTTGTAAACAGCACAGTGTTATGTAAAAGGAAAAAGTCTTATCCCTGACCCTTCCCATGTTCCCTAGCAGCTCAAGCACCCGGGGGCTCCACATTGTATCTTCCTATCTCCCCTTCCCCACCAAAATGATGATTGCATTGATGGGGCACACTGTGGACAGCATCTTGTTATAATATTTTTTTAATATTTTATTCATTTATTTGACAGAGAGAGAGATCAGAAGTAGGCAGAGAGGCAGGCAGAGGGAGAGGAGGAAGCAGGCTCCCTGCTGAGCAGAGAGCCAGATGTGGGCCTTGATCCCAGGACCCAGAGATCATAACCTGAGCTGAAGGCGGAGGCTTAACCCACTGAGCCACCCAGGCGCCCCGTTATAATTTTGATCACTTTCCCTAGCTATCATTTTTACTAGGTTATTAGAAGAAAACTATATGCCTTGAGTGCCTCTAACTTAAATGTAAGCACACACACACATACGCACTCAGGCATACCATACACAGGATCGCAAAATCCAACACTCCTCTTTTTTTTTTTTTTTTTTTTAAGAAAAGGAAGATAAGGGGCGCCTGGGTGGCTCAGTTGGTTAAGCGACTGCCTTCAGCTCAGGTCATGATCCTGGAGACCCAGGATCAAGCCCGGCATCAGGTTCCCTGCTCGGCGGGAAGCCTGCTTCTCCCTCTCTCACTCCCCCTGCGTGTGTTCCTTCTCTCGCTGTGTTTCTCTCTGTCAAATAAATAAATAAAATCTTAAAAAAAAAAAAAAAAAAGAAAAGGAAGATAAGAGGAGAAGCACCTGTGCCGAATTCCCAGGAAGTCTAGATTAGACTTGTGCAAACAATCATCTGGAAAGGAACTAAAAGTGACAACAATAACAATAAACATTTACTAAGTACTTATTATAAGGCAGGTACTGGCTAACTGGATATCATATTTAATAAGAGGTAGTATTACTCTCATTCTATAGATGATGGAACTGAAATGGAAACAGGTTGCATTTATGCAGTTTATGAGTGAGAGGGAAGATTTAAACCCCTGCTAATCTGAACCCAAAGCCTGTGCTCTCAATCATTGTCATCACTGCAGAAGATGCCTATGGGTGGCCATGACAACTGTTGGGAACCCAGTTACCAAGCGAAATGCTAATAAGGTTGTCATTTGTGTCCACAATGAATACCAACCATTCATACTTCTTCTATGTGTAAGTTTGGGAAGCAACAAATTTAATATGAACATACTTAGAATTTGGTGCCCTGATACTCTGACACCCTAAAAAAAAAGGAAAAAATAAATTTTCTATATGTTACATATGTAATAAACATGTACAGCACCTGCAAGGACTCAGAACTCAGTAGACCAGAAGACTGGAACACAGCGGGCCCCAGACCCAGATCCCACCTCAGAATATCTCAAGGTCTTCATATGCAGGAATGAGTTATTAAATTAAAACCCAAACAAAAACAGATTAATTTAAGAGACTATAGTATACAATGATTATGGAAGTCATAGAATATTAGGAAAGATGTTGTTTTCCTGAAAAAATTCAAACCTATAGGTTATGCCTAAGTTACTCAAACAATTAAGTTTTGTGGGATATTTTAGCCATAGATATTGCCAGGTACCCATTCAGATGAGGACGTAATATGCTTTATGCGATTATGGTATGTTTGGTATGTTATCTACACTCAGGTTTATACTGATTATGCTATTAATACATTATATTAATACTGTTCATATTCTACGATTCTATTAGACCATGTGTCACTTCCTATAATATATCAGTTTAAAAGTATCCCAGAATTCATCCAGACAGAATCTTTTTGTCCATATTAACAGCACTTCAAAAGAACCTCCCCCAGCTTTCTGTCTTTCCTTGGCAATCTGGCTGTCCCCCTTCAACAGCATATTCTGAGATGCTGGCCTACCGGAGTCCGAGACCCCAAAGGCATCGAGCCCCAGCAAATCCCTAGGCTAGGTAGCTATGGTTCTGTGATAGCCTCACTTGTCCAAAGCTCAATAAAATCATATCATTTCGAAGAAGGACTCACACTGAGTGGCATAACGGCCCTCAGTAATGCAGAGGATGAGGAAACAGCGGAGCCAGAGGAAACCAATATGTCTACCTTCCCTCACATCACACCCCTCTGAGTTCATCACTTCCATGAACCAAGAATCAGATTTGAATTGCTCCCAATATCTATTGCTCTGATCTCCATTAAAGAGGGCAGCCAAATGGCGACAGGAGCCATCTGGGCTTGAGACGGAGAGGGGGAAGGCTCCTCCGGGGAAGAGCAGGCGGAGGGTGGGTTGTCAGAGGTGGCCTTAGCTCTGCGAGGCTGCCAGCTCATTATCATTTGTTCTCGGCCTAAACACCAGCACCAACAGCCCCATCAGGGCTAAGAGTGCGGAGAGAAAGATGCCAAGGCAAGGCACAGATGCAGTGAAACAGCCACACTAGTGTTTGAAGATCTGCACCTCCACCTCCAGGAGGAAAAGACAAGAGGTCATCCATGGCACCACATCTTTGTCTCCACTGTTTTTCCATAATCTTTCAAGGAAGTTGAAACAGAGCAGGTGCTCCTAAAACATTTGCTGAAAGCAGGAACCAGTGAAAAGGTAGCAGCCCTACCCATTCCCTCAGACCTAGGAAGATTCCGCAAGCTTCCTCTGGCTCCCCAAACATACTGAGGCAATTGTACGTACATTTGATTTCAAGGACGTTGCTGTCTATTTTTAATAAAGAAGCAGCTTGAGTGAATCCCCTGTCTACTTTCGTACTCTCCTACAGGCTTTTGTCTGCTTGCGCAAGAATCTGGACTAATTTCAGGCTTCACTTCATTTTAGTAATAACTGAAATCTAATCAGGGTTGCAAATTCTGTCTCTGTCTCTGTCCCTCTGCCTGCCTCCCTTCTTCCCCCCTCCCTCTTTCTTTGCCTACCCCTCCCTTTTCTTACTCTTGGAGCCTCCCTTCCCTCCTCCCTCCCTCTTCCCCCTGCTCTCTGTTGTTCTCCTGGTCCCTCTGATTGGATATACTTCTCTGCCTGTCTTCTCTTTCCTTTCCTCTCCTTCCTTTCCTGTCCCTCTCCCTCTGCTCCTCCCACTCTATCTCTCTGCTTCCTCCTTTTGTCCCTTTCTCTGTTTCCACATCTCTGTCACTACACCTCTCCGTCCCCCTCCCCTCCTTTGTGCGCCCTCCCCACTCCCTCTTTGCTGCCCCTTTCTTGATCCCCAATCTGCCCCACTCTGACCATTCTCCTTCCCCCCATCTCTCTCCGCCTCCTCTCTCTCCCTCCTTCAGCTAATCCCTAAATCTCACATTCAGAGATGCACACACAGAACTAAGTAGATCATTTTAAAAACTGTGTCAAGATTGTAACATTTTGTGTGTGAGAATGAAAGAAGTCCTCTGGGAATTTTTTTTTGTTTTGGAGTTTTTTTTTTAAATTCTGCCCTAAAAATTAAGATCTGTGTAAGCAGGACTTAGTTTTACTTTTTCTCACCTTTATCTTGGTAAATTGAGTGTGTGTATATGTGTGTAAGAGGAAAAATTCCTTGTTGAAAGAGAGCCTCTGGAGGCTTCTGTTCGAGGTTATAATTAATTATATTTATAAACATATCGATGGTAAGTTTACTCCAAACAGACCAATAATTCACCTCCAAAACTTTAAAAATAAAAAATAAAAATAAAATAAAATAAAAACTACTCAAAAGCAAAGTAGTTACAGACACACTTGAACACTGACTTTGTATACGGTGTATGCAAGTTATCGTTGGGTAGTCATCTGCTCTTAGGTGGAAGTTTTTTGTTTTTGTTTATGTTTTTAATCTTTTCAGTGTTCCAAGATTCATTGCCCATGCCCCACACCCAGTGCTCCATGCAATACATGCCCTCAGTACCCACCACCAGGCTCACCCATCCCCCCACCCTCTGCCCTCCAAGACCCTCAGTTTGTTTCTGAGTCCAAAGTCTCTCATGTTTCATCTCCCTCCGCGCTTTACCCTACTTCCCATTTCCTTTCCTTCTCCTACTGTCCTCCATATTACTCCTTATGCTCCACAAGTAAGTGAAACCATATGATACTTGACTTTCTCTTCTTGGCTTATTTCACTCAGCATAATCTCTTCCAATCCAGTCCATGTTGCTACAAAAGTTGGATATTCATCCTTTCCGATGGAGGCGTAGTATTCCATTGTATATATGGGCCATATTTTCTTTATCCATTCATCTGTTGATGGGCACCTTGGCTCTTTCCACAGTTTGGCGATTGTGGCCATTGCTGCGATGAACATTGGGGTACATATGGCCCTTCTTTTCACTACATCTATATCTTTGGGGTAAATACCCAGTAGTGCAATTGCAGGGTCATAGGGTAGCTCTATTAATTTTTTAAGGAATCTCCACACTGTTTTCCAAAGCGGCTGCACCAACTGGCATTCTAGGTGAAAGTTTTTTTGTTGCTATTCTTGTCCTCTAGAGAAAACATACTTTGAAAGCAAGAGTGACTTGGAATGGGACTTCTAAAAAAGTATCTAAAAATTCTGTTTGCCTTGAGCAGGTTTATATCAGAGGAGCTGCCACGTGGATCACTTGTTCTAGAAAACTTCCTAACCAAGAATTCTTACCTTTTCTGGGGGGACAGAGAATTGAATGCTGTAGGCTGTTTGTTGTGCTGGTACAAGGTAACAAGCATCCTCCCAGTACTGCTCCTCTGTTGCCATTAATTTACATTGTCTTGCAATGCACAGAAGAAAGACAGTGACCAAGAAATGACTATTTTAAGTATGAAGAAAAGCTACATTCACTATTCAGCCTTATTGGGAAGCTACTGCCCGGGCCGTGTAGGCAATGACAGAAAGCTACTAATAAAAAAGTTTCTCTTTTACTTAGGCACAAAGGAAAAATAAATACCACAAGAGACAAAAGAATACACCACAACTGAATAGGTCAGGTACATGGAAGGATTATACCATTAGCATTTTTCTTGCTTTTCATACTCAATGTCATCATGGCTCTTCTGGGTTAGCAGAGAGTGGGGGTGGGTACAATGTGGTCCACGCATGTGCAGCGGTTCCAGAAAACACAAACGGCTGATCTAGTTTCTCATCTTCTGAGCTGCGAGAGTAGATGCTGCAGTCAGGGTCACCACACCACAAGCCCCCCACATGCTCATCCTCACCTGGGGAAGTTGTTCAGAAGGGGAACAACCCCCAGAAAGCTGTGCAGATTTTATAGGCAGGGAGTCCTATCACTAAATTCTAGATCCATCCCTATTAGTGGTGTGATGCTAAGAAAATACTCTCGAAGCCTGAGTTTCTCCATCTGTAAAAGGAGTATAAAATCACCCAGCTAATATAGTTGTTGTGAAGATGGAATCATATGAACACTGGAAGAAAAACAGCATGAAATCTGGCTCCCACTACATCTTAGACCACTACTGTCTCCGCCATCACCATCACCTCCTATATCCAGAACCGCCATCTCCAAGAACACCAATACCACAACTACCACCATCATCACCACCGGCTCCAACACCATAACACCACCACATCCGCCTCCCCCACCCCTGCCCCTGCCACCACGACCATATCACCCCCATCACCATTACCCCTGCCACCATCTACCACCACCATCCTCATTTTACAGGTGAGGTGAGCTCGAGGAGTTTCCTGAAAATCACAAAGCTCGGAGGAAACCAAGCTGGAGCTCAGACATGGGTGTGGAATCCAAGTTGAGGACTCCTTCTAAGTCCAACTTTATTGTGGGGAGTCTAACATGGAAAAGTGGAGTGGTCACAGCAGGGTCATAAAGAGGCTTCAGGAGGACCCAGAACTCCAGATCCCCCATGCCTCAGCCTCCTGGAAATAAAATATCCTAGGCTGTTTCATCAATACCTGAATCCCCAGGTATAAGGAAATTTCCCTGGGTGCCCTGTTATGAACACCAGCCTGAAAGGCAAAGTTCTGTGCTGGGCTCAGCCTCAACTCCCTCTCTTCAAATGTCACCAAAGAACGAACACATTGTCTATTCCCCTATATGACCCTGTGGAAACATTGTAAGAAGGAAAGAAAATGTCATCTGGAGCACAAACCCTCAGGAGAAAGGCAGGAAATGAAAAGGCATTGTTTATTTCGCCTGGCTCTACAGTGAGACAGCTGTATAGGCCTGCGAGAAGAATGAGCCCTGGCTGGCTCAACCTTTGGCAAATAGATGGGTATTACGTAGGCAGCCTGTCGAGCCAGGAGAGGAAGCAAAGGAGGAGATTTCCTTTAATTCTGACCATATTGTTGACGGCTTGCTTTCCCTCCTAGGACCTTCTGGACTTCCCCACTACCAAAGCAGGAAGCATGAGGCTGTGTGGGAAGCCAGGACCTAAAGCCATTAGCTGCCGCAGCCACTTGCTTCCTCGGTGGGCACCTTCCACAGGCCTCCCCTCTGCGGGCTCGCCCTGAGCAGTTATAAAGTTCGGAGCTAGGGCCAGTCACCCACCTTACGTTTGGCTGTCCTTTCTTCCTCTCCTGCCACCTGGCCTGAAGCCACTTCTATTTTAACTTTGCAAGGATATCACTTAAGAATCACGTGGCGTGTATAATGTAATAGGGGCCTAAAGGCTTCCCATCCCCCAGAACGAGTCTCCCATGAGCAGATGTCAGGAACCACGACAGAACATTATGGAGCTATTCTATGGGCGCGCCTCTAGAGTAATCCACAGGCAAGTTTCCACACCTCAGCTAGTAAGGACAGAGCAGCACAACAACAAAAAACCCCCCGAGAGGTGTTAGACCCTCAAGGTTGCTCCATTCAAAAGAATGAAGCATGCCCAAGTCTACAAAGAAAATCGCGTCCCACTTCACAGTTCAGTATAAAATCTGGTCAGGCTTTACCAAGATGGTGGCTGTGCCTTGCTAACCCTGAGAAACTGGGACAAGAGGAGGAGGAGCGATGAGTTAAGGGCTGCTCAGCGGGGGTACAGGATTCATGTAAGTCCAAACCATCCCTAGAGATCAAGCACTAATTCACAAAGCACAAAACAAAATATTGGCCACGTGTTATTAGAAATTGTGTAAATTTTCTTTAGAAATACAAGAGACAATCTTGGAGAAAGGGGCAAGCACATGAGCTTTTTTCTTTTTTTAAGGTAGGTCAGCTCTTTTATTTATATTTACTTAATTTAATATAAAACTCTTAACATGAGATCTACCCTCTTAACAGATTTTAAGTGCACGGTACAATAATGTTAACTAGGGGCTCAGTGTTGTTGTATAGTAGCTCTTATTGAAACTTTACACCTGTTGATTTGAACCCCTCCTTTTCCTCCCTTCCTCTGTCCCTAGCAACCACAATTCTGCTTTCTGCATCTAGGAGTGATTATTTTAAATATTTCATGTAAGTAGAATCACTAGGTGTTTGCTCTTCTGTGACTAGCTTAAAGGGACATATACTCAGATTGATTTAAATACCTCCATGATGACTTAAAATCCCATTACAAAAAATCAATGTTCACTGAGCCTTTCATTCAGTTTGATAGCCATCCATCTATTTAGTGAAATGGTACATACTTTCGGGTTTACCAAGACCCTACTCCATCTTAAAAGACACCAGATTTTTCTCTGTGGTTATGACTTCTGTCCTTCAAAAGTAACTCCAAATATTTTGTCCAAAATTAAGACTCCTCCTACAGTGGCTACCATGTTTTCATAATGATGTGTGTACCTATCAAAATATGAGTTATCTCATCATCTCCCATTTTAGAATATAAAGGTAGATTTCTTCTGTTCCCTTCATAATAACTAGCCCAGTACTGGGCACAGATCAGTAGCTTATTAAGCATGTGTAGAGTGATTGATATATAAATTCTTTTCTAGCCTTAACCAAGTGAAGCAATCATCCCCCTATGGAATGGCCTTGAATGATGATTCAGGAAAGAGTCCGTAATTTCAACACTTCAGTGTGTCTGAACTATGATATCTCCTCATTTGCTAAGATAAAACTTCTTTACATAACATATATTATAACCCTAAACTCTAATTAACAGTGGTAAAATGAGATTGGAAATCTGGTTGACATTGTAAACAACCCTGCTACACATAATCATTTAGGCTCCTGGCAATATTGAATGGGAAGCCAAAATATTTTTTGGCTCTTACCCTGTCTTATGTTTGTTATAGTTCTGCATTCATGAAAACATATGCATTTGTAAAAACACATCTTGTAGTTATAATTTAGAATTTGCAGATCAACATGTGGTTTGGATTTAAGAAGAGATAAATATTCTAGTCTGAAAAGATAATCCACCAAAGCAGAAATCCATTAAAATCCTAAATTCATTTCATCTAAATTTCTTACATCAGCATATTACCTAAGAAAGTTTTATGTCAATATAAAACCATGGTTCTGTCATTTTAATAGGTTAAATGTATCAAATAAAATTCTTCCATAAAGTAAATCTTGAGTATGTTGGATTCAGATATGTACTAATGGCCTTTCTTGTCTAACATTATTTTCTGTAGTGCTTTTCATTGTTTCTGATTCCTCCAAAGATACAAAATTATTCTTCCATTCTGACTAATGGCCTTTCTTGTCTAACATTATTTTCTGTAGTGCTTTTCATTGTTTCTGATTCCTCCAAAGATACAAAATTATTTTTCCATTCTGACACTTTTAAGTTTTCTCACAATTTTTGTTTCATCTTTCTCTCTCTCTTTTTTTTTTCTTACAGCTGACTGCTTTCTTGCATTATACATTTGTCCTACTCTCCAAACTGAACTGCTCTCTCGTAAAGCTAGGTCTTTACTCCCTGGAATTCTACAGAGCAAGAATAGAATACTGCTAATATAAGTAGCAAAAACAAAGTATTTTTTTCCCTCAAGCATAATAATAATAATGTCATAGAACCTACATAATATTGAAATTTTATTTTTCTACTTCTTTCTCCAGAAAAAGCAATATAAATATTTAGTGTCAAATAGATATATTTGTTGGAATGTCTTGCATACCGTATTTCCAAAATTAATGAAGTCACAGTCACTGGGTATTACACGCAAGCAATGAATCGTGGAAATCTACATCAAAAACTAATGATGTACCGAATGGTGACTAAGATAACATTAAAAAAGTCACAATCATACTTGAAAACATAATAGTTATTAAGGCAAAATTAATTTTGGACAGATCCATTGATTAATAAATAATGCTGTAGCTAGAAACTCCCAGGAAACTGGTTTGTTGAGCAATATATTCCAAGCACTTTCCAACCTACACACCTCATCTTTCAACTCAGTATTTTAAATAGGTAATAATAAATGCTCATGCTCTTTGAGTCCTCCTCCAAAAGTATTGCTATTGGGTTATAACTAAGTAATTGACATTGATTTGTATCTACATCAGTTAATTAACCTTAACATTTTCCAGAAGAGTCAAGCTCATGTTAGACCTCGGAAGACCAAACAACATTTTGTAATAATTATTAGCACTAAAGTAGCATCATTTAAAAACAACCATTAGTAGCACTTCAAATCTGCGGATATCCCCTACCAAACCACAAATCAAATTAGCATGTTCTTCATTTATTTTTTATTAGCTGTTAACATTAGACAGAATTCACTGTTGAAAGTCAAGATTAGCTAGCATGGGCTTAGTATTTGTCATTGATTGAGTTTATACAAAAGCACGTGCTAATTGTTAATTATATCTATTAATGCGTTTTGCATTATAATTTTAAAATGTCTTACTGAGAATAAACTTTATTTAAGACTATAAGCACCACTTATCACTTAACAGTATCTTTCTCAGATACAGATTTTGATCTTAAAAAAGGTCAAGTTAAAATAATCCAACTCATTTATATAAAAATGTGAATGAATAGGTACAGATATGTTATATTATAAATTTAAATGACTTCTACAAAAATGAGATCAGAGATTAGGAATCTATCTTGTTTTTGAAATTGAAGAATCAATAAAGCTGACTGCCTCTTGATCTCAATCCCGGATTACACTGGACCCAAGGTAGAAATATCTACCTTCCTTTATGGCTTTTTAAAGATAAATAAGCTTTAAGTCCAGGCTTTTCCAAGCATCTCTTTATGGTGTTCTGGAAAGAATCATAAATTCTGGCTTCATGCACAACATTAAACAAAAAAGTAAAAAATATTTTTTAAAATAGTTAATAGAGTTCACTCGCATCAACAGTCCTATCTATATATTGTAGGTTTTTAAGAAAGTCATCTATTAAGATAAGCTATGTAATTAGATGAGACAATAAATTCCTTCTTCAAGAAAAACTGGGTTGAAATCCATATGGTCCAGCTTCACTACCTGATGACAAACTCTGTCACTTGGGTCTGACAGTGGACCTGGAATTAGAAAGAACTTCCAGAGGAAGAATGATCCATGAAGAAGAGGGAAGAGAAGAAGACGAAGAAGAAAAATAAAGAATCTTTGATAATATCATGTTTTTCTAAAAACATTACACTAGAATACTTGGTGTCTAGCTGAAGGCTAAGTCCCAGTCACCTAAACAAATTTATTTAAGCAACAGATGTAGAAAACATCTACAAAGCTTGTCAGCACTCTATAATGTCAGGATGAAAACTCTTTAAAATAAAAATTCTAGAAAAAAGAAAAAATGGAGGGCTGTAATTTTACTACACTGATAAAATATTTGACCTTTCTAAACTTTCATATTTCAACTTAGTGAATAAAATACAGTAAGAGTTTTATTAGGATCTAGAATACTCCTAAGAACACACACACATACACACACACACACACACACACAGATGGCATGCCAATAATACTATCCATTCTTACCCACTTTCACAAGATATTTAAATCTCTAAAGCTGGAATTTGGCAATATTCCTTCCTTAGCAAGATTTAAATCAATTTAATGGCATAGGGTGAATGTTTTAAATGGAGTTTGGCAGAATAAATAATTTCATCAAATCACTGTCAGTCTTTTTTTTTTTCCCTTCTTCTTCCTCTTCTACACTGTGTCTAAAAGAAGGTTATTTATTTACAGTTTGGAAATGTCCTGGACAGCAGAATAGATAAGGAAAGATGGCCTCTCAAATAAACAAATACAGAACCATTCTTCTTAACAAAAAGTAAGACCAAATTTTCAGGAGAAAACATCCTAAGTAAAATGAACAAACAAAAGAAAACACCCATCTGGTCATATTTAAGTGCTACCCTTGTGAGTTCATTTAGTAACAATCAGTACTCCTTTAGTAACATACAGTATACTTTTACATGGATTACAAGTGCTGTCTAATACAACAGGGTTCTATAACTGAAATGATTAGAAAATATAATGAGAAAGAATTCCTAACAAAGGAATAAAGTTTATGAGCTAATGTGGGCAAGATCACATTCAATATAAGGCCTCTGGGAAAATCCTTCCTTAAGTATGCAGGATATTCATTTGCTTCTATATTACTATCTTTCAGTAAAATACATGTCCAACAAAACACACCTCAACACGTGGAACATTAACAATATCAGAATCAACATAAAATAGATATTCATCCAAAGTTACCCCCTCACACATCTGAAGGTGGATATTATAATCTCTGCTTTGATTTCATCATAAGATCATACTCAGTAATTGTTCATCTCTATAATACAACATCAAAGAGAGGTAAAAAAGGAAGGCATCTGCAGGAAAATCTCTTCCCTCTGCCCGTTTCCACCCCCATCTCCCTCCACCTTCTTCTTTTAGCAACAGAAATTTCATTTTGGAGAAAGTGCACTTGGCATTTGATATATCACATAACATTTACACCAAGAGTTAACCATTTCTAGAACAAACTATATTATATGTATTTTTTTCTTTCCTGGAAATTCCTCAGTTGCCAATGATTCAACCAACATAATTGATCATTTTAATGTCCTCTGTTGTATTGCAGATATTAGAGTTTCCTTCCTTCCTCTTTCCTCTCCCCTCCCCTCCCCTCCCCTCTCCTTCCCTCTGTTCCCCTCCCTTCATTCCCTCCCTTCCCTCCCTTCCTTCCTTCCTTCCTTCCTTCCTTCCTTCCTTCCTTCCTTCCTTCCTTCCTTTCTTTTCTCCTTCCTTCCTTCCTTCCTGTATGGACACCGCTCACTGAGTCAATTTTCGGGTTTGCAGTGTGGTGAGTGTAATGTGCGCTCTTAGGCATACAACATTGGCAAGTGTCTCTGTAAAGCCAATAGGAAGAGTAAATTGGTCCCAGTTCTTTTCTCTGACCTGTTCCCTGTCAACTAGAATGTTTGGATAGAATCTTATTTTCTCCCTGTCGCTATATCAGTAGGGTAAAACAGTTTACTTAACCATAAAAAATAAAATCAGACTAGAACTCCATAAAAGCTATATGACTTTTCCCACGTTGGCATAAAACTAAAAAAAGCAGGACTGGTCATTAAGTCATAATTAAGCATTAAGCAGAAACATTATCTTACATTGTCACAAAAACACAGCATCAGATAAAAGCAGCAAAAAACATTCCAGCCAGCCTTGGTAGCCAGGAAATTCTTTTCAAAGGTGTTTCCTTTTTAAGCTTTCCCAATCTGAACTCAGTAATGAAGTTAGGGACTTAATGTGATGTTCTAAATATTCGCTTTTGATAAATAAATACATACATACATACATACATACATACATACATACATAAATAAATATTCCCTTTCTGCACATGGATTATGTGATTCAAAATAGAATACAAGTTTTCCAACCCATCATAAGCGGTTTGATAAATTGTGCCACAAAACTCATTCTATCATAACTGTTATAATGTACTTAAAATATGCAGAAGTACAGAAGTTAAAAATAAAACAAATTAAGATCTCTGTATGGAACAGATTGATAAGTGTGGCACAGCAGGGAGAGTTTTCAAGTGGTCTTGTATAGCAAATATTCCATTCCTTGTGTGTCGTTTAGTTTTTAAAATAAATGGCATCCACTCTCCCGTTCACCAAGGCACTCGACCGCACACATACATATAAAAAAAGAACTTACACAATTTCATCGTTCTGGAATTCGAGCTCTCCGCAAGTGTCCTCAAAGTCCTCCCCTCCGCCTCTGGCTGTCCCTTCAATGGTTTTATAGGGAACGATAACATTTCCTCGAGCTCCAGATGTTCTCAATACTTTCACCTCCATAATGCCAATGCTCTCACTCACGTGAGTCACAGGCTCCTCAAAGGTAAAGATGCCCGCATGGTCGTCATCAAAAATGGTCACAGTGGCGGTGGAAGGAGATCCGAGGCAAGCGAGTGTAGAAACATGATTGGCTTCCAGGATGCCATCTTCTGAGGCATCAGAAGAGACTTTGACATTGCTCAAATGCACAAGGAAATTTTCATCCTCCTCAAAGATATCATCATCAATGATGCCAACTCTGATTTCCTTCTGGACCTCACCAGGCTTGAAGACCACAGTTCCTTCGGTAAATTCATAATCAGACCCAGCATTGGCTGTGCCATCCTCTGTTCTGAAGTCAACAAACACAGTGTTTGTCAAATCGCCACCTCTGCGGATAATGGTCAGGGCGACGGTACCGCAGTTCTCCAGACACTGGTAGGTCCCTTGTTCAAAGAAGATCTTACTCACAGGGTCATTTTCAGCCACTTCAGTGTTGACCTCATGCATGCTGACAGCCTTCCTTGCCTGGTCGGCTGCATGCCTCTTTAAAATGTTGCCAGCTCCAGTCATCAGGCGAGTAGCTTGGATGCGGTAAAATGCTCGACTCTTTTGCTGCTGACTTAGGACTTGGTAGTTAGCTAATTCTATTAATTGCTCGATTTCCTTCTCCGGATGCTTCTGCTTGAGCTCTTTCAGAATCCTAGCCATTTCTCGCCTGGCCTCTTCATCATCTTGGTCCCTCTCATCAACCTCCAGAACCAGAGCGCCATCTAAGAAATTGTCAACATGGGAGTTGACCACTTTCCCATCCATTTCAATTTCAGTCTTGGAAGATGGCCTGTCTCCTTCATGCTCGATGATCATTCCCCTCTGCTTGCCTGCCCGATACCTCTTGTAGACATACTTGTAAAACAGGAGCCTCCTATCTGCTACCCAAGCAAATACGACACAGATGGGAAAGAAGAAGAAGGTTAGCAAACCTTCCCAGACCTCCACGACCCCGGGAGAGATGACAGACAAAATAATGTAAAGCCAAGTATAGGCAAAGATGCTCCAGGCTGCTGTCACAAAGAACACACGCAAATGTTTAATCTTCCTCGTCTCTCCATCTGGGACCACGTAAACACACAGTGCAATAATGATGAACATATTGAATGCAGCACTTCCCACTATGGTGCTAGGACCCAAGTCTCCCGCAGTGAAGTTATGGCCACACACTTCAATTACTGAAAGGAGAATCTCTGGAGCAGAAGATCCCAGGGCCATCAAGGTTAGGTTGGAAACCGTCTCATTCCAGATCCTCACAGTGGTCTTGGTGGTCTCTCCATTGGGTTTCTTTATGGTTATTTCTTTTTCTTGAGATGTGATGACTTCTATGGAGGACATGAACCGATCGGCAATGATAGAGACTCCGAGAAACATGTAGACCATGGCCACAAAATACACAGTAGCTCTAGCAATTTTGTCTCCAAAGGAAGGGTCCTGGGGCTCCCAAATGGGTAAAATCACCCCCTTCTTACAGTAATATGAGCCAGTACACTCGCCGGTTTCATTGCCTTCTCCTTCCATTTCTGTCTCAGCACTTATAAGGTCCACGTGGGAAAATAAGAGGGCCACAATGGCTAACAGATGACATCCCATTGAAAAGGTAGGTGAGAGTCTTAACCGCAGCATGTTGTACAATGGTAGACTTCCAAGTGTCCCAACCTACTGGTAAAAATAAGATGGAGGGAGGGTGGGGGGAAAAAAGTCACATCATCAGAGTTAGATCGAAAGCATGACCGATTACTGATTTTTATTGCTTTTACCAATGATTTGTTTATATTTGACTACCATAAAGCAAGCAGATGAATGAATCGTTATTCTAAGTACCCATCAGTGATTAAGTGATCCTTTGAAAAATTTACAACTCAATCTCTCTGCATGTAGATTTTCTACTTGTAGTCTCCATTCACTGAGCAATGTACACAACTGACTTATTGGAACTGAAAAGTTCAATTATAGCCTTGCCTTATTGAATACATAGTTATGAATGCAAAGAGCTAGTACAGGGGAGAAAAATACCCTTTTGATGCATTAAGTAATTTTCTCCTTGTTGCTAATGCAGATTTTCTTTTAAATTTTGGTTAGTACAATCACCTTCCAGAAACTGTTTCATTACCAAAATCACCTTATTAAGATTGATGCTTTAAAGTTCAGACTTTAAAAACCTAGCCAACACAAGGCTTTTTGGTGATCTTAAATTCTGGAGCAGACCTTGTACTGCATTTTTTGAAATCATGTCCCATTGCTCCAAATAGACTTGGAGACACAGATGTCTCTTCAAGCTTTTCTACAAAGTCAATGGTAGTTGTACTTGAGCGGGAAGAAAATCCTCTGCGATACAGTCTTTCCACACATTAAGGACAGTTTTGAAAAGCACATTTTGCTGAGAGCACGTTTCCTCCTAATTTTCAGCAAGCCCGGTGCTCCTCTATGTTAGCAGGGGGCCAGGATCTTTAAGCACAACTCTTCACATCTGGGGACAGATTTCGCATTAGAATCTGCAGGCTGACCACAGCACGAAAGGGAGATAACCAGGGCAGGGTCTAACTGTGTGTTAAGACTCTTGTCTGGCGGAGCACCTGGGTGGCTCAGTTGGTTAAGCGACTGCCTTCGGCTCAGGTCATGATCCCTGAGACCCGGGATTGAGCCCCACATCGGGCTCCCTGCTCAGCGGGAAGCCTGCTTCTCCCTCTCTCGCTCCCCCTGCTTGTGTTCCCTCTCTCGCTGTGTTTCTCTGTCAAATAAATAAGTAAAATCTTAAAAAAAAAAAAGACTCTTGTCTGGCAAGTTGTGAAATCAGCTTTACCAGCCATAAACTGTTCCTTCTCAGTGTTGATGTCATCCTTTCCATGGTCATTCTAAAACACACATTAGTTCTACAGAGGGTTCAAGTGACCAAATAATAATAATAATAATAATAATAATAATAGTAATAATAGTAATAATAATACAGGAGAAAGTCCATCTAAATTAGCTCATGTGGCAGAATAGCAGTGACCACAAAGTCTGATGAAGAGCTGGAGGCAATTAGAGATAGAGCAACAGAGTCACCCAGCCACAGAGCTTGATAAACAAAGCCAAGTGGCAGACCGAAAAACCACGGCTCCGAATTTACCCACCAGCTCAAGCAAAATGCCTCCTGCCCAGACATCACTTCTGCCTCTGAGGCTTGGTCAGGTGGTGACGGAGAAGAGGGTCTGCTCCAAGTCAGGGTAACTCTGACCTAGAAGGTCAGTTCCAATATCAGATAAAGTGGTGGCAAGAGGAGAGTCCTAAGTCAGAACATATCTTTGTGGCCTGATGAAAAGTTCACAGTGGAGCTAGACTGGAGCCTTCCATAGCCAAGGGTGATCCTAGAGCCACCCACACACTTACCTACATTCTCTGGCCCAGGTTTGCTGCTCAAGGTGTGGAGTGGAAATTCACCAAGGCCCGGGGGGAACACCCTAGCCCAGCACTTTCTGGCAGACCCTTAAGGAGCCCACCATTTGCCTAAAGCCCCGTTTAGCTCATCATTATGGGGAGATTAGCTCTGACATTTTTTTCAGACGAATACATAGCAGAGGATTGTGGTGGTAGAATTACACTCTACATTAAAGGCTGAAAAATAGAAAAAGCATGATTCCAAAATATGCAGGATTCATGGTTAGTAAGTCTACTTTTTCAGTAATTACATGGCTTGGATGGGATCACCACTTAAAACAAGGAGACACAGAAGCAGCCTATAATAGTAGTGGAAGCCCTAGCTCTAATTCCATCATGCACCCATTTATTCCACAAATATTTGTGGGTGCCACCGAACTACGTGTTTTAGAGTCACCGGCTAGGCTTTCTTCTAGGTCGTAAGAGTTCATCAGAGAATTTAAAAAAACAAAAAAGAACGTCTCTGTCCTTGTAGACCTTATATTCTATCCGGGAGGAAACAGACAAGTAAATATAAATGTCAGATGCTAAAAAGTGCTGGAGGGGTAGGGGCGGACAGGAATGTTAATAGGACCGGGAGTCTGCATGTGTGAGTGTGTGTGAGTGTGTGTGTGTGTGTGTGTGTGTGTGCGTGTGCGCGCATATGGCATGCAGGATTTTATACGGGATAGTTAAGGAAGGTCTCTCTGATAAGGCGACACTGGAGAAAAATCCTGAAGGAAGTAAGAGACCAAGCCTTGTGGATATCTATGGGAAGAGAGTTCTAAGGAAATGCCAAGACTCCGTGAGACTTATCTTTGCATAGTCCAGGAACCACAGAAGAACCAGTGTGATGAGAGGGCCGTGAGCCAGGGGAACAGGGTTCTGGAGCTGGGAACAGACTGGGGATGGATGAGGAGGGCACGCAGCCTACCATAAGGCCTTGGCTTTGATTGTGAAAGAGATGGGACTCACAGGGAGGTTCTGATCAGAAGTGAGGTATCAGGTGATTTTCCTATTAAAAACATCTTTCTGGGGCGCCTGGGTGGCTCAGTGGGTTAAGCGACTGCCTTCGGCTCAGGTCATGATCCCAGAGACCCGGGATCGAGCCCCACATCGGGCTCCCTGCTCGGCGGGAAGCCTGCTTCTCCCTCTCTCGCTCCCCCTGCTGGTGTTCCCTCTCTGGAACAAGGAGACCAGTTTTTGCCTTTCATAAAAAAATCGGAATTACAAATGATCCCAATGCCTGACAGGTATAAAAAATGATACAGTAGAGATCTCAAATTTAAAAAGGAAAAGGAAACAATTTGTAGTGACCCTTTGGAAGATTTACAATTTCAAATGTCTTGGGAACCTGTAAGGTTCAGAAAGGTTAAGTATTTGATCCCAGAGAGTAGTACGCCAGAACAGAGATTCCAACCTGTGCCTGTCTCGAGGACTGATATAATCAACGGCTTCCTTCAAATTCCTTCCATATCTCATCATTCCATTTTCACATTTCAGCCAAAATGAGCTTCCTAAAGTACCAATCTGGCTCTCTTCCTCCCCCTTAAAGGTCTTCATTGGTTGCCTCTTGCCCTAAAAACAAACCCAATCCCCTCAATAGGCTATTCAGATCTTTTAGGATCTAGCCTCAGAGTTCTAAAATATGGAAATTCTTTCCATTCCCTGACCACAACACTTTCTTACCTCTGGGGCTTTCGGGATTGTGTTTTCTGTGCCCCAAACTATTTGATGTCTTAGAAACAAATGTCAAAATGGCACAAGAGCAAATCATGGTTAGTTGCCTGAAAGATTAACAGTAGGTTTTATTTGTAAACATGATAGCAGATGCTATGCTAAAGTCTTTATATGTAATATTATATCTAATACTTACACTAACCAGCATTGTTATTTTATTTAACAGCTCTTGGTGTTGCCATTTCCATTAGGGACCATAAGAATGGTACCATCTGGAGTTGTGCAATGCACCGTGCCCTAATAATGACCCTATGCAGTACGTATTATTAGCCCATTTGAGAGATGGGATCACTGAGGCTCAAACAGGTTAAGTGCTTACAGATAGGAAACTCCTGAACTAAGATCCAAACCCTGGTAAGAGCATCCCTTGATAGTGTATGAAGTTATCTCAGAGAGTATTGGATTTGAGTTTGGACTGACTTATTGGGGGAAAACCTCTTGGCTTCCATGCGGGGTAAGGAGGGCCTCAGGAGCAAAAGTCCCATGGAAGGTTTCCAATAGCCAGGCTTTTATCTTATGGATTAGAGACTCCAACAGACAGACATCAATAGGTGTGATGTAACGTATGGGCTGGCATGCTCCTACAGACAGCCGCCCTTCCCCTGTTGGGTTTTTGGCAATTACCTGGCCATCTCTTCTTGCACACATTCTCGGGGCAATCTCCTAAGTCAGCCAAAAAAAAACAAAAACAAAAACCAAAAAAAAGACCCTCTCGAACCCATATCTCACAATTATTCTTAGCCCAAAGAATACAGACATCTAAGAGTAGATGCATCTGTAAAAATTCTGATCAGAGAGAAAGGAAAGGGCTTTCCAAGGTTAAGTCCAAAACATCACAACTATATTCAAAAGGTGGTAGTTTCATAATTTGTGAAATCAGTGGACACAAAACACTGATACGGGTTTTTGACAGTAGAGCAACTGGAGAGAATTCTCTGGATTTCAATTTCTTTATTAAATTAATAACAAATTCAAATGTCTGGGAGGAGGGGGTTTAAAGCATCTAAACCATAGGTCCTTCTTCATTCTTTCATCTGAGGGTCTTTCCTCCCTCTTCAGATCCAAGCATATCTACCTGGGCTTCTCCACAGCCTCCTCAAAAATATATTTCCATAAAAATTCAGCAAGAAACAGAGGCTGCTAGTATGTTGTTCTGCAGCCTGGCTTTTTTATATTCTGCCCTGATCTCCTGAACTCTGTAACAAGGGTAGGCTGGTTTTCATGGTGCTTTCAGATCAACTCTTATGTCCTTGCCAGTTCTTGCTTGGGAATAGCCATTACATCATCCAAATGAGCCTTCAGCACCGTAGCAAGAAGACCCAGCCTGTTTTCTGCTCACTCTTTATTTTGAAGCCAACAGACAACACCAGTTCCTACAGAGTGACATACTTTTGTATTAACACATAAAGAGGAATGTGAATAGCACATGATGAAGGATGAGGAAAGAGCTCCAACTGAAAAAGCCCAGACACCAGCATTGAAGGGAGAGGTCAGGGGAAGGGAACATGAACCTGCAAGACAGATTTTTGGCAAAAGGCCTTTGTAAAGCATGAGGAAGAGACCTCCACTGCGGAGGTCTAAAGACTCGCCAAGCAGAAGAACGATGGGTTCCTTGTGGGAAGATGGAGCCAGGGTTGACCACCAAAGAGGACCCGGCTCCGAGAGAAGAAAGGGGACATTTGGCCTTCCCGCCAGCCCCATGTACAAGGTGGTCAAATCTCATTCTATTGATTGGCAACTGGGGTGATTCAAAGGAACACTTGACTCTCCCTCATCAGGACCTGGAATTCTCTTCTATGTAATTCTTGCTGACTGAAAGCATCAAAGCTAAGCAATTAATCTGTTTCTAAGACCACATTAAAGCAACCCTAAGTTCTTACCCACTACTGATACAAGCACTTGCGAATGCTTTTTTTTTTTTTTTTAAGATTTTTTTTTTAAAGATTTTATTTATTTGACAGAGATAAACATAGCCAGAGAGGGAACACAAGCAGAGGGAGCGAGAGAGGGGGAAGTAGGTTTCCCACCAAGCAGGGAGCCCGATGTGGGACTCGATCCCGGGTCTCCGGGATCATGACCTGAGCCGAAGGCAGTCGCTTAACCAACTGGGCCACCCAAGTGCCCCTATTTTTAAAGGTTTTATTTATTTATTTGACAGAGAGAGATCACAAGTAGGCAGAGAGGCAGACAGAGAGAGAGGGGGAAGCAGGCTCCCTGCCAAGCAGAAAGCCTGATGTGGGCCTCGATCCCAGGACCCTGAGATCATGACCTGAGCCAAAGGCAGAGGCTTTAACCCACTGAGTCATCCAGGTGCCTGCTTGTGAATGCTTTTAGACAAATAGATGATGCCAGAATGATTTTCCTTATCTGACCATCCATCTAGGGTGCAAATTACTCTTCTGGCACCCAGCCTCAGGCCAACAGACTATGACCACGAGTTACGAAGAAGCTCTGGTCCCACAAGGACTCTCTGCTATTTCTTTTTTTTTTTTTTCTTTTTAAAGAGAGAATTTCCTCTTTGTTGCTTAATAAGTCGGTCCTCTACAATAATAAATAAGTCCTCTACAGTACAGCAGCGAGAGGTCATATAAGGGCTCATGCCCTCTGGTTGAATGTTTGAGACTACAGTCAGGATCCTGGGCCAGGTCCAAAAACACTCACCTCATTCATCAAAGGAAGCCACTGGGGTGATGGTCAGGCAATGGGGCCAAAAACAGAAAGATGAATTTAGGATTTTAAATAATGAAGAAGTTATTGAAAAGTCATGAGATGTAACCCATGGCCCTTTCCCCTACTTTGTTTTTCTACATAGAACGTCTTCCTTTTTATGTGCTAATATAATTTATTTCATGGTTCTGTTTACTGCCTTTCTCTCTCTGATAGATGTAAATTCTGTACAGGTAGAGATTTTTGTCTCTTTTGTTCATTGATTGTTCCCCAGTTCCTACAGCAAAATCTGGCACATAAAATATACATAACACCTGCTTATTGAATGAATAATTCTCATAAGGTCATGTGCTGATTCATCAAATCTCTCAAGGTGAATCAGAATCTGGGAGCTGGGATAAAGCATTTGCATTTAAAAATGTGCCTTGCGTGAAACAGAAGCCCCTAAAATAAGCAGATGTCAGTATCACACTGAAAAGCCAATGTTAGCATTAAGCGGAGGAGAGGAAATGTGATTCAGGTTCATGGGCAGGGAACCTCAGGCTGGAAAAACTGACCTCCAGCATAGAGGGGGCTGGGGTTCTACAGTTTCCCCCAGCACCTGAGGGCAGGTCCTCCTCCATGAGCCCTAGCTTGTGATTTCTCTTGGAATGCCCAGTTCTTCTGCTGTGTTGAGAAGGTCCTGATATTTCGGACATCCTCCACAAAGCATATCTTCTCCTTCCAGTGCAATAAGAAGACACATTGTCAAGCACCCACCCCAAATCAGCTCTACTACAGAAGCCTCATGAAAGGGAGAGTGCATTACAAACTTAAATTTAAATATATTAACTCTGCATACCAGTATGGAAATAGGAGTAAGAGAAAGAAACCTGGAGAATAAAGAGAGTCTTTTAATACTAAATTAATAAAGAGGAATTCAAAGGGAAACTGCTCTGCTAATCTTGGGCCAGGACTGTCCTCAGATTCATTTTGCCAGTGCCAAGGGCAGAGTCAGGCCCCACTTATTGTCATAAATTGGCATTTGTGACAATAATGACTGAAACCATTGACTGAGCTCTTGCTTTGTCCCAGGTGCTTCACTGATTGCTTCGCATTCACACAGTCCCAGGCCTTTCTGACAAAACTGCAAGGAGGTAGCATCATTCTCACTTTACAAATGAGAAAAATCAATGGTTCATAAAAGTAAACTGGCTGAAGTCATACGAACAGAAGTGAACTAGGATTTTATTTATTTATTTATTTATTTTTTTTGTGAACTAGGATTTTAATCCAGGCACTCTGCATTAATTATGCCCTGTGCTTTCCAAAATGGCAGCATCTTTTTGTTTGTTTTCACCACCTAGGTAAACAATACTGTTCTCTGGTGGCAAAGAGCTTCCTACTTAGATACTTAGTGCAGAGTAACCGTTCCATGCTGCCCTGCTTTCCCCTGAATAAAAGTATGTAGTTTGTACTATTTTCTCAAGAGCCTTCACGTTTGCCTCTCCTGTCTCATCCTCCTCAACCCCCGAGTAAGAGTTTTGTAAGCACTCCTCTTTATCACGTAGCAAGAGAAAGTTGATCCATTTGGGGGATCATCAGCTAAAATCTAAGCTCTGAAATCCCTCCAAAGTCATGTAATAATCTCAGGGTTTTTTCATTTGGTCAGGAGAAAATAAAACAGATAAAGAAATCCTAGCAGTGAGCAAGCAAAACTAAAATAAAAGATGGGTGGAGTTGAGGGGAGAATGATACTGAATTTTAACATAAAAAGTGAATACTTTGCTCTAATATTTTTTTTCAAGAATTTCAATGCGGCTTACAAATCTGCTGTCTTGGGGTCAAGACTTTTTTTCTTTAATTTTTAAACCAGTAAGTAATTCAAAGAAACAGGAAAACAACACATTCATTCATGGTTTTGTCTGCCAAGCTTTCCTAGCCACTCACATATGTCAGACACAGTGTTAAAAAGATGAATAAGTTAATATCCTCCAAGAAGCTGACATTTTACTGAGGGTATTACAGAAATCAAGGTGTGAGTCCCCATTCTGGAACGGAACTCTTTCATTGCTAGAGGATCCCAGAAAAGGAGAGACTTTCCGGGCATTAAGAGAGTGAGATCATGGGTGTGCCCTGACACACTCAAAGTGGACCACGTCATTCCCAGGTTAATGCACCTAAGCTCTTGCATTAATAAAACCAGTGTTCTAGAAACCTCAGATTGCTCAGCCTCTAGTTCTGCCACCCAGGGTTTTCAAGCATAGTGAGAGCTCCCCGAGGCAGGCAGGGCCTTAGAGCACCTTATCTATACTCTGTGTGTCTTTCAGAGGCCTCATGATGGGCAATGATAACTATTTCAGATAATAATTTGTTCACCATCCACCCTGAAGGGAAAGAGCTGCCTTTCTTTGATGTCTGACCTTACACACTGGGAACCAAAAAAAATGAGGTCACACGCATGCTTTTATATCTGGGTCACCAAAAAAGATTTACTACCTAAAAATATTTTCCACACTAGCTTGTTGACATTTCACCTTAAGAAATGTATGTGTGTGTGTTTGAGTGAAGGACAGCCCTTTCTATACTTCTAGTTTGAGAGAGTGGACCGGTCGTGTGCTCCTTAAGCAATCATTGAGTGGTGTCTGTGGGCAAAGCAGCAAATCAAACACTGTGGGGGTTACAAAGACAACTGCACCCACACCTGGTGAACAGACAGGGTTCAAACAATGCAATCAGTTACTCAAATGGCCATGAGTACTAGGAAGGATATGGAAGATTCCCTAAAAGGAGAGGAATGGAAGGATGACGAAAGCTGGAGAGTGAGAGGACCTTCCAGAAGGAAAGAATGATGTGCTTAAAGACACAGAGGGCTGCTTCTTTGACTTAAGTTCACGGAAATTCATTAATATGCAGACAACTGGAGGCTATCATCAGATGTACAGTAAGTTCTGAAGAGGAAACCCAAATCTGAACTTTAATAAGCACCCCAGCTGATCTGTGATAGGCAGTCTTGGCACCACCCCTTAAGGGCCCTGGCATGAGGGGCAGAACTGGGCAGAGAGGAGAAAGGGCATGGGCTATCTTTGGCAAACACCGACTGCAGAGCAGGACTCTCAGACAAGGTACTTGACCGAAGGTAGTGCCTAAAAATTAGGTCGTGTTTCTTGCCATATCAGTAAAATGATGATGTGAAATAACATATCAGAAGGTCTTCTCACAGATTGGGACTCCAGAAAGCATCAAAATATGGAGTCCCTTGGTGAGTTGGGGGAGGGCAGGTAGGAGAGAGGACAACGGAGAAGAATGGACCCTAATAGGATATCACAGGGGCCCCCAGAAGAGGAGGCGAAAGCATTGGGAGTAACTTACACCTACTTCATAATTTTGCGAAGGGTTAGATCTGCCCTCTTTAAATAGAAACAGCTAAGGATTGCTAAGACACTATATCAACACATGGCAAAGACCGAGGATAAATGGAAGTCTCTGGAGACCTACTATCCAGGTTCCATGTACAATTCCCGAACAGAGTAGATGATATGTAGAAATATAAACCCCAAATCTGTATCCTTGGATGGTTAGGAAAGTTCTGCTCTTCAAATTATAGGGTCTTTATGGATATCACCACTCCTTCTGTTCACCTCAACTCAAGGGTAAATATTTGTAGTCACTTTCTGCCTTCTAGTCTGCCTCTTGGGGCTAGAGAGATTTAATACAGAAGCTAATTTCAAGCTATGTGATAGGAACATCCAGAATCCCTTTAAAAAAAAAAATCTTTTTTAACAAGGAAAATGCTGGTTATGTGAGCAGAGGCTGGTGAATTTCATCAGCTTTTTCCCTAAGTCATTAAGCTTCATCTTCAAGTAGATTGCTTTTCAGAAGATGGAACCCTATCAACTTGAAGTTTTGTAAGTCTTTTAAATTTTCCTGCATAGTGTCAAATCACAGTCCTTGAAAGAATAAGATGCTCTTGAGAAAAACAGAAGAAGGAAGTAAGATGAAATACTTTCTTTAAAACTCAAGTTAACAGATGCTCATGTAATGGTGACCCTTTGTCAATATTCTGTGCTACAATTTTCTAAAGTTTCTGACAATATACACAATGACATGGCTGTAATCCCAGGTGTGTGTGTATGTGTCTATGTGTGTTTCCATAAATACACATAGAACAAATACAATTTTTAAATGAAAGCAGTTTAGAAAGGAACTGGCCAAATTTTAGTATTTATAGAAATAAATTGAGTAACTTATAGGAAAACATGAGATTTTTACACAAATCCCTGAGCACAGTTTATGAAACATATAGTCTCTCCACTAGATAAAGCAGCTAGTGAATATGCCTTTTATATCAATCCTATACATCTGTATTTGAATAATTATTTCAATATTGGCTGAGGTGTTATAGTTTCAATGTTAGTAACTATGCCAAGACTATTATGTTATGGTCCTTCTGTGATAGGCTAGGATTGGAGAGGAGCCAATGGAAGAGTTGAGAAAAAAAATCAGTGGAGAAAGAAATGCCAATCATTTAATCATTTAATTAGCAAGGGAAGATAGCAACTTCTGCCTTTTAAGCAAAGACTGCTTTCAACTATATCAATGACATGGGCGAGAACATTCATTCACTCGTTCACTCAACAAACCCTGAATGTCTATTCCGTGTCTGGAGTGGGAGAGGCACTGGAGCATGAAGTAAATAGAATCTCGCTCCTTCTGGAATGTACTATGTAGCTGGGAAGACAGATGACAATCGTTAATTTAAAGTATTTCAAAAAGAAACATCATTATCAACTCTGATAAATGTTGTAAAGGCAAAACACCGCCTCAAAGGGTAAATAATGGAGGAGCTGAACTACTGGGGAATTAGAAGGCTTTGCTAAAGAAGTAACATGTTGAGCTGAAGATTAAGATAGTCAGCAGGAAGCCAGGCCAAAGATCCTTTAGGGCCAGGTCTTAGATTAAATTTTTGCAGTTTACCTTCTCTGTAATGGGATTTACCCAAAGACCTACCTTCTTGGATATGCTGATGGCTGGGGGTGGGGGGAATGAGATCATATTTAGAAAATACTCAAAGCGGGGGTGGGGGAAGGGTGCACAGGGTGGGTGGGCACCTGGGTGGCTCAGTTGGTTAAGCAGCAGACTCTTCTCAGATAGTGACCTCGGGATCCTGGGATTGATCCCCACATGGGGCTCCTTGCTCAGCAGGGCATCTGCTTGAGATTCCCTCTCTCCCTTTCCCTCAGCCCCTCCCTTGTCTCTCTCTCTCTCCAGAAAAAATAAATGCATCTCTTTTTAAAAAAAGAAAACACTCAAAGTGGCTTCTGTAATTTTTTTGAGACTTGACCCCCTGAGGTCATAATTTCTCATGCTTTTCTACCTGCCCTCCATGACCCATCTTAAATGTCCAATTTCCCTTCATAAAATTCCTTTCCTGCTAGGAAGACCCCCAAAAGCCAACTCTGCCTCTACCCCCCCCTTTTCCAAACACAAAAACTCAGGCCATGATAACTTAAAAGACTTTTTCAAAGGCACACATCTTAGATTTGACAGTCAGGCTCTAAAATAAGGTCTCCGTTTCTAGGCCACCTCTCTTTGCACAACACTGACCCTGATGGCTAGGATTCTTCAAGTTCACTGATACTGCCTTTGTGTCTCTCTCGGTCTAGCTGTGCGCCGGGAGGAGGTGAACGAGGGCCAACAGGTCACATGCAGCCTGCCATCTATTTTTATAGACCCATTTCACTCAATCTCTTTTACTTCATTAAATAATTGAAACAATGAGAAAAATCATGTTTTGCGATGTGAAAATTATATGATATTCACATTTTAGTTTCAATAAACAATGTTCTATGGCACATAGCAAGCCAATTCATTTAAGTGCTGACACTGGGTGCTTTCAGGTTACGACAGCAGTGTCCAATAATTGTCATGGACCCTGCAGTCCACAAAGCCAAAAATGTTTACTAGCAGCTCTTTGAAATACAGCGTTGTGACCTCTGATGTATGTCATTATGTGTGTCTTTAGCTTCCTCCTCTCCATGGCAACCTTCCACAATTAGCACGTTCATATAAAGGCATGCAGGCAGGGACAGACACTCTCCCTCTTCATCTCAAGAAATAAGAACAAATCCTTATTGAGTACTCACGTGCCAGGAACTGTTTCAAATGTTTTACAAGTATTAATGTATTATTCCTCGCAAACCCCCACATGGCCTTCTGCTATTATCATTCCCATTGAATAGATGAGCAAAATGAGGCATAGAGAAGTGAAGCACCCAGCACGATGTTAAATATGTCATTTGTTGAGTCCAAATAAACATTATGACTGTCGGGGCGCCTGGGTGGCTCAGTTGGTTAAGCAACTGCCTTCGTTCGGCTCAGGTCACGATCCCGGAGACCTGGGATCGAGTCCCACATCGGGCTCCCTGCTCGGCGGGAAGCCTGCTTCTCCCTCTCTCACTCCCCCTGCTTGTGTTCCCTCTCTGGCTGTGTTTCTCTCTGTCAAATAAATAAAATCTTTAAAAAAAAAAAAAAAACATTATGACTGTCATGATATGCCTGTTGATCTCACAGAACTTGAGCCTGAGTATTCCAGGGTCCCTCATTTTGCTAATCAATCTAGAAGCAAAAGTTATTGTTCTCTTTCCACCTTGGAGCATCATTAGGGGACATCTGGGGACTCTTGAGGCCAGAAAACACCGATACATTTCTGGAGGTCTTCCACATTACCAGACAAAAAAAGAAGATGTGACTTTGGTGACATGACCTCAGAGCCCTAGATCTGAATTCAACTATCTCCTATTTCACTCTCAAGAGTCATTTACTTTCCTGTGGCCATCATTCACTCATTTGCTTAAAAAGAACTATTTGATCTCTGCTCTTCCTTCCAGAGCTAGCCGTGGTTCTACACAGCAAGAGCACAGAGAAGGAGAAGCTCTTAGGAAGGGTGTTGATGGGTGCAGGGCCAGGAGAAGAGAGGCAGTGAGGAGTCAGGGGAAAACAAGCCACCAACTCTGCCCAGTACCGATTGACAAATTTCAGCTCTAGGGAGTTCACATCCCCCAACATCTGGCTGGTAGGTTATTTTGGAAAAGGGACTTGGAACTTCAGAGTGATGTAGGATATTATGACTTAGCACGTCTCCAAATTCTGAAGTTTTTTTGTTTGTTTGTTTGTTTGTTTGTTTGCCTCTGCCCAATGCTGTTCACTTTGGAGGCTCTACCATAGTCTATGCCAGAAATTCAGGTTTGCAGGCAAGGGTAAGCAGCCTGATTCTCTAAACCTACTGTTGGACTGGATGTTCTGCATTGAGCAGGGAGAGCCATAGCAGGCCCTGGGTCCTGTGCTTTACAGGGAAGCAGAAATGGAGAAGAGGAATTCAAGAAGCTCAAGGGAAAAACCACCGGAGCCATTCTGTGCCAAAAAGAGAAAAGAAAGAAAGAAAGAAAGAAAGAAAGAAAGGAAGGAAGGAAGGAAGGAAGGAAGGAAGGAAGGAAGGAAGAAAGAAAGAAAAGGAAAGAAAGAGAGAAAAAGAGAAAGAAAGAAAGAAAGAAAGAAAGAAAGAAAGAAAGAAAGAAAGAAAGAAAGAAAGAGAAAAAGAAAAAAAAGGAAAATCACCTGTAATGGCCCAGAAAACATAACCATCAAATTTAAGGGAGGAAAAGGATGACAGGTGGTCTGTCCCTTATCTGACTTCTCGGCCTGTTACAGGGTCTCTCTTTAAAGATCATGCTAGAAATTCACCCTAAATTTTGGTCTCACTTGTGAAATACGTGTGCAGGGGCCTATGCAGTCATCCGTTCCAGATCCATGGTTCCCACGGTGTGGTTCTGACCGGGACACACAGCTGATTTGAAAAGTCTGGAAATGGCCCTAATGTTGCCCCAGGGTTGTCCTTGTCATAAATCAGCTGGGGCTGGTTTATATGTTTCAAAAATAGGCTTGCTTCAGTTATTTATTTTTTATGATTTATTTATTTGAGAGAGAGAGAGCACACACCTGTGTGTCGGGGGTTGCAGGGAGGAGCAGAGGAGAGTCTCAAGCCCGATCTGATCCCAAAGCCCCACTTGGGGTTGGCCGCGGGGCTGGATATCACGACCTACGCCAAAACCAAGTCAGGTGCTTAAACGACTGTGCCACCCAGGCACTCTGGCTTTATTTATTTTAGAAACCCTCTTCACTCTGAAAAATAAACGAAAATGCCTCCTTTTCCATGAAGCCTCTTCCAATATTCTCTTCTTCCTTTCAACTCTACAGCATTTTGCTCTTTAGACAGTTGTAGCAATATTTCCCAATTGGCTCAGCATTTAGGTGTTCTAGACCATGACATCCCTAAGAACAGAGAACATAGTGCAAAGAACATGGCATTGAACAGCATCAAAAACTGGTATTATCACCTATTAACTCTTGGGTAAGTTACTTACCAGAGCCATGGTCTTCATTTTTTTTATCACGATAAGGATGTTTTCCTTCCAGAGCACTTCTGAGCATTAAATGGAAAAACACACTCAGTGCTTAGATTGGCTCTGGGCATACAGTGGGCACTCGGCAAATGTCAAATAACTCTTCATCATCTGTATTCTCTGAAAAGCCCACCGCAGTGCCTTGCATACAGTCAGTGCTCAATAAACCCCACAGCTTGGTTGGAGTAAATTGCTGAATCACCCTCTTGTCTGACTTCATTTCTCATTAGATTCGATGAAGAAATTATTAATTATTCTGACTTCACGTGTAATGACATCTACCAAGAGGTTATGTTTTCGGTGTTTTTTAAATTGAGATGAATCTAATATCTAAATTTATTTTTCTGTGTCTATTGTATACGCAAGAAACCATTTGTCTCAATTGGTATCACATGTGCATTTTGTAGGTTGCTGGTATGATTATTCCAAAACGACATAGAGCAGAAACCATGCAGGATTTTAAGGATATCATTTCATGCTAAGGAACATGATTTACCCATTCTCAGAAAAATTCAAAAGGCTATATTTTCCAGAAAGGATCAAATTTCTTGATATCTTTGCTGCCTCAGAAGTAAGATCTCAGTGTGGGAGTGCACTGCTCTCTCTGTCTGACTCCTCTGTGCTCCATGAGCAGCCCCGTTCCTGGGCACGCAGGTCCTCACACTCCCAGAAGGAGCCCCTGAGAGCGCGAACTGGGCACCAACTCTCACTTCCTCTGTACCTTCCTGGGTTCCAGGCCCTCGGGACTTTTCTGTCAGCTGACCTGATAAACCAATAAAAATTAACAGACCAGCAGATCCCAGTCGTTTATAAGAATTAAGGGCAGCTTTTTCCTAAGTGATGTCATTGTATTTTATTACGGATCTACCAGATAGAATGACTTTATTCAAATGACTGTCTAATGATGAGAATTTCTGATCTTACGTTGGTGGATGGATAAATGCTTCCACCCCAAGCATGTTTTGCCCCCTCCCACCCCCCACCCCCTTCCAGATCACTTTACAGGCAGTTGCCTGCTCTTCACTTCAGATGCCAATCACGACTTCTCTCCTTCCACATATTCTCCTCCTCTTCCTCCTGAAATTGCCTAGAAAGTTTCAGGTAAAAAGAAAATGTGATTCTCTTGAACCTTTGTCTCCTTGTTCCATACTACACTCTCTTGACTAGGAAGATCAAAGGACAAGCACAGAGTGGCTATAAAACACTTAGAGTTCAATAACAGCTGTGAGCAAGGAGAGCCTACACAAAACACGTGAGGCAGCAGAGGCTGCAAACAACTGTCTTCCAAGTTGAGTCAACACACTGGAAGAAGTCACCCAGTCTGATCTCCTCATTTGTATTCTAAGCTGCTCCTGAAGAAAACATGCCAGTGAGGAGAGCTTACCCTAGAAGTCTCCAGCTCAGAAAATAGGTTGTATGATTTACAAACCTTACTGAGACCCTAATCATTGATTAGTTTAAACTTTCAAAATATGTACTGTAAAGAATATATTTTGTGGTGTGCGTGTGGGCACACATGTGTGCATTAGAGCCTGAGGAGGGAGGGAGGCAGTAAGAGAGAGAGATGGAGAGACACAGACACAGACACACACGGGAAGAGGTATCTTTTGGAAAAGAATGAAAGAAAACTGAAAAATCATCTCACTGCATTTAATGAGGCCCCACCAGACCAGCTCAGAGTCCAGATCAAAATCTCAGAGGCCAACTCTGAAAGCTCACATTTCCCAAATCTATGTCATCCCAGTGGGTCAGAAAGCATCTGAGATTTACTTCCACTAAATCTCAAGTATGTCTCCAGGGGATAGACATCCCTTTGTTCAGAGAGAAAACTTGAAATGGCTAGTTCAGTGGCCCACTAGCTTGGTTAGCCACAGTATTGCTGAGATTAGAACCCAAGTGATCGGCAGCTAAAGGAGCTGTGAGTGATGTTAGCTGATTCTGAAATCTAGAGAAAGTCAGGGAGAATATTTGCCACAAGAGGGAGCAGGAGAATTTGATCAGATGGGAGACTATCTGGTAGAGGTTATGATGAGGGGTCTAAGTCTGAGGTATGGACAATACTGGAAGATGTTTTGGCAAGAGACATCTCTCCCTTATAAGAAAAAAAAGGCGGGAGAAGGATAAAAGGAGCGGGAAGAAGAGAGAGACTGCAACACATTGATTCCTAAATCCTCAACAAATGTAAAACAACAATTTAATTTTTGTTTAAAAGCAACATACATTCACACTGCAAAAATACAAAACAAGATAGGTGCTCTCCCACTCTCTTTTAATTGTGTATTTCTTTTTTCCAGATTTAATTTCTATTTCAACTTGGATCTTCATTATTTCCAGGCTGATGGTCTAGACTGCTTGCTACTTATCTCCATGCTATACTCCCTCTCCCTGAAGGTGTCATGGAGAAAGGGCTCCTCTCACTAAATTGCAACACAAAAATCAGATGGCAAAGTCCTAAAATGCACTTACTTTGGGAGAAACACATCCATGACCTAAATGAATGCTTTAACTTGCTTTAAAGCAAGAATGTAACCTCATTGGATCTGCAGAGTTTTTATCATAATTTATTTTTTCAAAGAAACAGATCAAATACTGAGAGGGAAAAAACCATGCGTTTACTTTACGAGATAAATAAAAGTCTATTTTTGTCTGATAAAAAACATGTTAAATATAGCTTGCTAGCAAAATGCTGAAGCTCTCTTGGAATTTTTTTTTCCCCAAAACATAGTGAGCTTGAAAGAGCAATTAATGTAATTCCTGCCTATAGTCCTGACTATACTTCACCTTCGTTTTGTAATTTTATTTGGAGTAAAAGCACTGCTATCACTTCTCTTCCCCTTCATGGTCAACAAAATGGTTAGCTAGCTTTTACTCTTAATCCAAAATGATATAACAGAAACCATTCAATAGTAATGATAAAATAAATAGAAAGAATAGAAAGACATATGGACAGATAGGCAGATAGGTAGATAGACAGATTGATATATATAAAGCAGTCTTCATATTCTTTTAATTTATTACTCTCCTCTTCCAGCCTTGTGAAGCTTTCAGCACAGAGTAAATGAAGTCTGATTATCATGGACACTTACATCCTTTACAACACTCAATATCCTTTGCAACAGCTCAATAGTCAATAATGGTTTACTTCTATCCAGTTCTTTAATTCCCTAGTAATTAATCATTCCATATTTAATACAAGAAAACAGCCATTTTAGGGAGAAAAAAAATCAGGGCCCCTTTTTTTTAGTAGGTGGGAGAAATCTTAGCAAAATAGCCCTTAGAATCAAATGGAATTCTTCAAGCAGGCGGGATTTGTAAAATGAAAACCATTTAAGAAAACACATCTTGCTTCTTGATGAAGTAAGTGGGTCTCCCCCCTACCATCTCACTCACAAGGCCCCAAAGATGGAGCTAGCTCTCCCTTCCTTCCTCCTTTCACACCAGCCTAAGCAGCCAATTAAGCAAGTTTAGCAAACCCATAGAGCTAAATCCAAGCAACACAGGATTTGAAAGAGGAACCTAAAAGCCATCGCCCCTATTCTGGTTTCGTTTTCTAATCCAAAATGAATGAAACATCTAGATACATTTCTACCCTCCTTTCATGACTTGCTGCAGGAGTAGCTTGAGAGAGAAAGAGAAAACATGCAAGTGTGTGCATGTGTGTGTTTGGGAGGGGGGCATGGGTGGGAGGTATACTTGCAGAATCCCCTTCTGGTTCCTCCCCAATTCCCCATCTCCCTTAGCAAATCTTCCCACAGATGCTGGATTGTGGGTGCTCCAATTGCTCATATTTGGAGATACTCAAGCTATGTCTTTAACCAGAACTGATCAGAATCTCCACCTACACTGTCAGCTCCTCCATGATCTGCATGCCAGTACTGTCCTTACCACATCTGTCATTTTTTAAAAAGCTTCTTCCACTACACCTCCTACTGATATCCTTTTTTCTCTTTTTGGTCTTTACACCTCCAGCAGGACAAAGTTTGTATTGTTATAGTCACAACCACTAGTGGCTGACTAGCAGGAGAGCCACCTCAAGGGAGCCAGGCTAAGGGGGGTTAAAGAGATACCTAGTGCAAAGCATGACTTTCTTCCCAATGACTGCGGACACCATGCACTATTGCTCTCGTCAAAAAATTCTTTGTTAAATTTGATCACTCTGCTTTCAACCCAACCACCGCCACTTTGTCTGGGGAGGGAAATACAAATTGCCAGCCCCAGTCATTCATCAAAATAGTCAACAGAATCCATGGGGGTTGGGAGGGGCGGGGAGGTGGTTTTAAAATCAAGGATGCACACATACTGTATTTTTGAAAAGCATCCTCTGGGCAGATTTGATTTCTTTAGCCAACTGTCCAACCATAAGACCTCCCTCTTCTTCATTAAGGAGGAGCCAAGAAGGATATCCTCACACCTCAGAACACAGACCATTTCCCTAAGAGCCAGCAAAGCTCCAGAGGCAGATAATGCAGCTGCAAAGTTCCCTTCGAATCTCGTGGGGGAAGATGCCTGTGCGTGCAGAGTCCCCAGCACACACCCCGGCATAGCGCCCAGAGACGGGGACCCTTCAGCCCACTCCCCACGCTGTAATCCCCCCTAGCTTGTTCCGCCTGCCCTGGCCACAACTCCCTCCTCTCTGCAGTCCGAGGTGAAGGGGCCCCCAGAGCTGGCCGGAAAAGAGCCTCGCGAGTGTGGCCTTGGGGAAGACCCCAGGGATTACCAAGAGGTGGGATGACCGCGGAGCAGAGCCCAGTGGGTGGGGACGCCTGGATCCCCAGCAGCGCTGCATTCCGGGTGGATTTAGCTCTTCGCGCCCTGAAGCCTCAAAGCCCCGCGCGGCGCAGGGTGCAGCATCTCCCCTTAGCAGCCCTTTCTTCCTCCGGCAGCCAACACTGGCTGGCAGGCACACTCACGCCCAGACCCACCAGCCCGAGCAATTTCGCTCCCCGAGAAACGCGGATACCCCAGAAAACGTGTAGGGACATACACGCGCGCGCGCGCGCGCACACAGACACACACACACACACACACACACACACACACACAATTCAGCAGCCGGTCTTTTGCCCAAGCGGAGGTGAGTGTAGCCTTAGGAACAAGAAATGGAAAATAGTTTGCCGTAGCTGACCAAATCCCTTCTGACGCCCATCATAAGATCCTACCTGATTTGGGGGGAGTGTGGCTGGATCCTTCCCCGGTTCCTCCACGCTAGTAGGCAATACGGCGCACTCCCTCCTTTTAAATAGCTCGCGACCGGGAAGAGGTCGCTCCCATCTTCTGGGAGAAACAAAGCCGGCGGCGGCGGGCAGGCTCCCGTGCAGCGCCGGCGCGAGCGGGAGCGGCGGCTGCGGGCAGCCGGTGCGCGCGGGCGGGAGGCAGGCGCGGAGGCCGGGAGGCTGGGAGGGCCGGGGCCCGGGCGGCGCGCGCGCTCCCCCTCCCTCCCGCGCACACTCGCCCGCCCGCCGCCCGCCCGCCCGCCTCCCGCAGCCTCGCACTCGCTCACACGCGCGCTCGGCCCCGCCGCCGCCGCGGCCGCCGAGCCCCAGCGCCCTCGCAACCGCTCGGGAAGAGAGCCGGCGCGTTTCTGGAGCCCCGAGCAGGCGGGGAGCCTTTCCAGCCTTCCAGTCTTACAGCCTCCCAGCCTCCTCCGCCGAGATTTTTCGATTTGCTCCCGGCCCTCCGCCCCGCAGTGCGTTCTGGCCCCGCGCTAGCGCTCTCCCGGGCAGCCAGCCCATCGATTACACGCGCAGACGGGCGCTGCAACTTTTCTTTTTGAACCTTCCTCTCCTCTCCCACAAGGCAGAACCCTCACTCTGACTTGCCTACCCATTTCTCACCTCTGAAATTGTTCATCCAGATATATCTTTCTCCCTCCTCTGTCTAGCCCTCTGCTAAAGGAAGCTTTCGTTTAGCAAAGGGACCTGGGGATGTATCAATGATTTTCTCTTATATCCTCGCCGTGTTTTTCCTACGTATAGACGTGCACAGCAGTACCGTGGCTAGAAGCTGCTGACACAAGCAGATAAGGATTTGGGGGTGAGGGGAGTGGTATTCCCCAGCCAAGATCTCTGAAAGATTCTCCGTGTTGGTATTACCCTCAAAGATTGCAGCTCACCTGGGAATAAAGACCAAGAAGCTGTTTAATGCGAAAGCCCGTGCCTCTTCTAAACTGCACAGAGAAGTAAAAGCTGAGCATTAAGGTGGAGTTGGGAAAAATCTAATGCAGCAATCGACGAACCATTCATTGGCCTTTCCAAGAGAAGCATTATCATTGCCAATACATCACTTCCCCATAATTAATAAAGGAGCATTGCACCAGGCCCTTGCTCTCTTGACAGTTCATTCATCCTTACAAATCCTTAATGACTTGGCAGGATGAAAGGCTAGACCCACTGTAGAGTTCACAAACCTGGCTACACATCAGACACACCTGGGAAGCTTGTTTAAAAAAGCAGATTTTAGCATCCCATCTTGAGACTCTGATGTTGCTGTTTCTTTTTTTTTTTTAATTTTTTTTAAGATTTTATTTATTTGGCAGAGAGAAACACAGCCAGAGAGGGAACACAAGCAGGGGGAGTGAGAGAGGGAGAAGCAGGCTTCCTGCCCAGCAGGGAGCCCGATGCAGGGCTGGACCCCGGGATCTCCGGGATCATGACCTGAGCTGAAGGCATCTTAACCAACTGAGCCACTCAGGCGCCCCTGATCTTGCTGTTTCAAGGGTGAAGCTGGTGTTTAAAGCACCAGTTGACATTCACCACTGATGTAGTCTGGTCTTGGTGTGAGGTGTCAGGGACAGCTGTATGGGGAAGGTGAGAGGAACAGAGCACCAGGCAGAAACTGAAGTCCTTAGCAGAGATCTCCCCACTACTTACTCTGCAGCTCTCTGGCAGCCAGGCCAGAGGGCAAAGGAGATTCTGACTCCAGGAATCCCACTGTTGGACTATGAGGACTGTGGCTCTCAATGCCAACTGTGCTTCAGAATCTCCTGGGGAGCTTTTAAAAAATCCCAGTGCTTAGGCCACACCCCAGACTGATTAAATTGGAATCTCTGGGGGTAGGACCCAGGCACGGGTAACTTTTTTTTTTTTTTTTTTTTTTAAGAATATCTGATTGATTCCTACCTGTAAGCAAGATTGAGAAGCACTGTTCCATGCCAATACCCCTCAACCCTGAATGTGCATACGAATCACCTGGGGATTGCAGGTGCCTCCTGAGCAGGCCTAGGATCTGCATTTCTAGCAAACTTACAAGTGGTGTTGGTACTGGCTGGATGAGGACTGTGTTTTAATTAACAAGGGTCTGCTGCATCCATCTCATGGTCCAGGATACACAGCTTAATGGTGGAAACCAAGCTTCTTCTTGTCTCATATATTCCCAGGAATCATTCTCCTCTAAGAGCATTTTCCTTTCTTCTCTAGGAGTTAAGTGTTCTTGACCTGCCACAGACTTTTTGTTAGACCGCATTGATAGTGGGTATAAACAGAATGACATGTGGGGAGACAGCGAAGGTCACCATCTCTCTGTAAGAGTACATCCTTAGCCAAAAATTACTTAGGGTACTGATTTCAAGAGACTGTGAGAGGTAGACATTTGGCTCACACTCAACGAAAGGGACTTGGAGAGAAAAGTGGCTGCTTTCTAAGTGACACAGAGCATAGCCTGCAACTAAAGACTCTCCCCACAGGAAATAGGACCAGTCTAACTAAAGGAACTGAGCAGAAGAGCTGAATGGAACTGTAAGTGGAATACATCTCATTGGAATAGATTCCGTGGTTGGGGGTGGCCTATTCTTGCTGTTAGGGACTACTTGGTGAAAGCTCAGATTTTCTCAGAAGTGTAAGCATGCTTGTGACATGGGTGACACAAGCCCTATTCTTTACATGTCTATATTCCAGCGGTGCCCAAGTTCGCTCTGTCAGTAGCTGAGAAAGCATTAAGACTTCATTTTGGTCCCTTTGATTCCTCCTCTTCCAATATAGTCTGGTATAAAGTTTATTTGAATTTGGGGGGAAATCTACATTAAGATCCTCTCTTTACCTAGAACCATTAAAAAGCAGCCTAGTGCTTTGTGACTTGGCACTCCTCCCCCCTCCCCCATTTTTGAATTGATTCAATTTCTGAGCCCTTAATTTTTATTTTAATTTTAATTTTTTTTTTTTTGCCTTTCATTTCTCATTAAAGACATCTTTATAAAGGTTTCAGGGCCCCAAGGCAAGTCAAACCTTTTGCTCCCTCCTAAATGTCATACATGACTGGATTTTTATTGCAAGAATTATCAAAGACTACATCACAGGCACAAGGCACTAGCTAAGGAAATAGAGTGTTTTCTGCAGGCTGTGGCTTTGGAAAGAAGAACATTGTATGTAAGGAAGGTGGTGATTTACATTCCAATGCCAATAGTTATTTCTTAATTGTATTCTTGCATCTTGATTGCATTCTTTTCTTCAGGCTTAGGATTCAGAAATATGGGTCTCTTCTGTTACTATCTGAAACAGTAAGGCACAACCGTTTGGGGACTCCACGGGGAAATCACTAAGATTTGATATATTCTAAAGATGGTTCAGATTTTCTTGAGTCAATTCCTTGCAAGCCTTCAGGAGATCTTTTAGCAAACTCACTTTCAGATCAAATGTAAATGTTGTGAATTAGGCCCTACTTTTTCATCCAGTCTACAGAGAAATTGGACATATGATCAGGACTACCAAAATTTATAAAATATTTAATTTTTTGCTAAAACTCAGTAATTTTTCGACATAAGAAAAACAAATACTTTGTTGTAATTTCTTTCACTTGTACTTTGAATTACTTAGGTCAGAGGTACAATCCTTGTTTCTCCAGTCTTGGGTCTTCACAAGTGTGTTCATATGGAGTTAGTAATTCCCCACATCATTTTCTCCTCAGCCAGCTTTCACACTCAACTACCGGCTCATTCTTGAGCTCAGTCTGATACTGATTTCTACATGAGAAATAAGTCGTATAACGCACCAGAGCATGGTCAGCATGTGGAGCTCAGCATTAGTCATTCTCCCACACCTAGGATTTCAACTAGACCACTGTCAAGATTCATCTTTTGGGTTTCCATTGCTGCTGATTGGATCCAGGGTTCTTTGCCTCAAGGGTGACTGCAGGGAATTTTTTGTTGATTTCTAAGCACCATTGCTCCTCTTCACTGGGGTCTTGTTCCTGCAAGTAAACTTTTACTCTCTGTTTTATTTTAACCAGTTCAGCACCACTCTGAATTCCATCCAGTAAGTGGGCCCTCCTGCTGGGTGGAAGCAGCCTCCCCAGTAGACTCACACTTATAACCCATAATTCCTTTATTGGAGGAGGTCACCCACTTCCTCTGAATTTGTTACAGTGTTTGGATCAGAGACCACATTTGAGCAACTTATCATCAAGGAGTGGGCTTGTAGAAAATCCTGACACTCTTGTTTTCCCTTTCTGCTACTTATCACATTAAGGACATTATTTGGTCAGCGTCCCACAACTCTACCAGTAACTTCGTGGCGGAATCACTATAAAGCCATTAGTGGGTCAGAAAAGAACCACAACTGGTTAAGAGGTAAGGATTTAGAGCCAGAATATCTGGGTTTGAATCTCACCTCTGGCCTTGGGATCTTGGGGGGAGTTCTTTAATCTCTCTGAGTCACAGTATCTTTGTCTGGAAACCTAGATTGTGGAATCTCCTTAAAGGAGTTATAAGAAGGATAAAATGGATGTCATGGGCTTGACATAGTCCCTGGTTACAGCAATTATTCAATAAGTGATGCTGTTATTGCTACTGCTGATAAATTTCCATAAAAATGATATTCATAAAGTAAAAAAAGGTACCTATATAATTAGGTTTCACATAATCAGGCTATCTCCTTATCAATAATGATTGTGCTATCCTTTGTACTATACAGAATTCTGTACAAGAAATAAATCCAGGAAAGTGAGAGTATTTCCCTTCTCGGTAATGAAAGAAGCTGTTGTGTACTTTCTAATTCTGTAAGTACAGAGTGTAGTTATATGTTTGATAGAGGGAGGCACCACATCTGTGGTATATTGGTTGGTACAATGTCAAATCCACGTATTTATGACAAAGACCAAAACAAATAGTTGTTTTTAGAAATAAAGTTGTTCTGATGTAAGCATGAAGTAAGTTGTGTCACGACATCATCATCTCATCTCTTCTCACCAATAAGAATTCAGCAGATTGGCTGCTGGAGGCCCTCCCGGGGGCGTCTCCGTAAAAACATATAAAGAAGCAACTACGGCAAAGGTCCATGTAGACTATAAATACTGAGAGTTTGTGAGGTCTATCTGAGAGTGTTCAGTCTGGGCAAGGCTACTCCTTCTCATCTAAAATAGCTCTCCAAAGACCTTGAGGCATTAGCTCTTGCCTTGGTCAAGGCAATTCTTATTGGCAGTAGTGAAAACCATGCAGCAGCCCTTGGCAAAGATCATCTTGCCCGTCAACACCAGAGCTTCTGTTCCCTAGCAACAGGGAACTAACTTCTGCACCGAGAGCTGGACATGAGCTTGTGGTTGGCTAACGTGTCTCTCCCAAGTACCAACTCCTCTAAAGGTTCAACCCCACTGAATGTGGACTTTATTCCTTTCCTCTCCTCTTGCCTGGAACAATAGTATGATTAATCTATCACTGATTTGGAGTATATTATTTCTTTGTTGGCTTATTAAGAGACATCCTGTATGCTTTTGACTTGTGAAATTCCCGCTGTGAAATTGGGTTAAATAAATTGCTGGCAAAAACAAAACAACAATAACAACAACCTCAGTCTCAGAGCATTAATTTGATTTCTAAAAAAAAAAACCAACACTCTTGCTGGGTCACAGTATTTCTTTTCCTTCATGTCTGGGTATTAACTTCATTCCATCTCCATTATAATCTGGGGACATAATTTCCAATAGAGCAATTTAAACAAATTTTACTACAATGAAGTTTTGCTTGTTTTATCAACTATATATATATTTAAAGATTTTATTTGTTTATTTGAGGGAGAGAGAGAGAGCATGAGCTGGGGAGATGGTAGTAGGAGAAGCAGAAGCTGACTCCCCGTGGAGCAGGGAACCTGATGTGGGGCTCGATCCCAGGATCCTGAGATCATGACCTAGCCAAAAGCAGACACTTAAATGACTGAGCCACTCAGGAACCACCTTCCTTTCAATTATACTAAGAGATGACCTTGTCTGTGACATAAACTTCTTCACTAAGTTTGCACATACTTTCCTGAACATTGATTCAAGGACTCTCTACCAAAAGAGACTGAAGATGAAGCCTCCAGGGTGCTCTGTACGACTTATTCGTGTAGATATTAAAATTATTTGCCATCTACAACCTAACATTTATTTAAGAAATCTTTAGGATGGGGCACCTGGGTGGCTCAGTCATTAAGCATCTGCCTTTGGCTCAGGTCATGATCCTGGAGTCCCACGATCGAGCCCAGCATCGGGCTCCCTGCTCAGCAGAAAGCCTGCTTTTCCCTCTCTCACTCCCCCTGCTTGTGTGCCCTTTCTAGCTGTGTCTCTGTCAAATAAATTAAAAAACCTTAAAAAAAAAAAAAAAAGAAATCTTTAGGAACTAAGGAGGGAATTATGATTACCCTTATTTTACAGATTGAGATCAAAGAGATTTGTCCAATGCAATAAGTATCAGTTGTATTGTTACAAAATAATATGGAAGCCCACACCCACTCTTGAAGATTCTTCCCTCATTGACTGAACATGGAGAATGGACACTGGAAAATTTTTGTTTCTCTGGGTGGTTCTAAGTTTCAGCCAGAGCTGAGAACCTCTGGCCTCAGATCAAATAGCTAATTAGTGAAAACATTCCCTTTACATCTGCCACAATGCTGCTTATATTCTTCTGCTCCATCAAACTTTGATATTTAACAGAATATACAAATGGGGACCCTTTTTGGAAACTTGAGAGCTTAAAATTTTTGGCGGCCTTTTTACAGCTCTAAGCGGTACAAGCAGGTTTTGTAATTGACCTACGAAGATAGATAAGCAGACTGGAAGAGATGATCAAGAAAATTGAGTCCATTGACTGCATGACCTCTTTCTGTTTTGCTGAACACTCAACTTCTAGCATTTAGAGCAGTTTTTGGTACATGGTAGATGAATTAATAAAGCACATACTGTGCCCTGTAAGGGACTGCCCTGTGTTGGCAAAAGATGGATTTGAGTTCTAGGGTAAAGTAAACTCTTTGGTCCCTGTCCAGTGCAAATCGCAACTCAATAGTAATCATCTCCTGGTAGCTATAGTGCAGACCCTGATTAGCAACTGACATCATCACCATATCCACACCCACAGCCCTGCCTGGCCACCTGCTCCATGATGACAGACAGATTGTTGGGGACATTGCAGGAGGCCAGGCCACACAGAGATGGCAATCTGACCAACCCTCAGGTTTACGCTTGGTAAACTGACCCTTTGTCAGTTATCTCAGGAATTACTCTAAGCTCGTTTGGTGCACTTTGTAAGAATGCCAGAGAATCTCTTATTTCCTATTAAGAGGGGCTCTTTAGGCATATAATTTATGGATATGTGCTTTTTTTCTCATTGACTATTTTTTCAAGATTCAAGGGACCTATGAATTTTCTGATACGTTCAAAGTCAGTCATTGAACAATTTCTATTAAAGGCAAAAAGCTGAGCAGAGCAGAGACAAATAGAACACAATTGGAAATAGTCATATTAATCATTTTCTCCTTTGTTCCTTTATGTATTCATTCAACAGCTATTGACAAGGACCTACCCTGTGCCAGGCACAGTCACAGACCCAGAGATACAATGGCAAAAACATCAGTTAAATTTCCCATCCTCTGAGACTTACATTCTACCGGAAAAAGAAGAGGCAGTACAGGAAATGAATGAACTCATACTAGGGTATTAGCTGGAGACACTGCTACCGAGAGATGAAGCAAGGAAAACAAGCTCCTGACTTTAGGAAGCAAGTATGAGTTTAGGTGGTAAGTTTTTGAATGCCTCAGTGAATCCAGAATTTCTCAGTGACTGTGCCATCCCTGTTTTGAGAGTCCCACACACATGAAATGGCAGAGCACAGTGTTTTATTGATTTGATACTTAGTTTCTGACCTGAGTGGAGGTTGCTTGAGGAATTCCCACCTCAAAGCAGCCAGCCTTGGTCAGTCTCAGCTGGGTAGGTCCAGCCACACTGTTTCCAGCTCTGTATTCAGGTGCAAGTTCCTCTGACAGAAATCCAAGAGTTGTTCCAAAACGAGACCCGCTCCCAAAGGTTGCACATAAAACGGCGGTATTCTTTCTAAGGCAGACCTGCTGCCAGAATTCTGACTATCCCTTTGGGTTTTACTTAAAGAATGGTGCTTTAATGCAATTGGATGGCCAACTTTACACAAGTGAGCTCTCGTGGGGGAACCTCTTCCCATAAAGTCAGCTGTCGGGGACGGTGTGTGATCGCCCCTCCTGCCATGCCCAAGCCACCAGAAATTTTGGTGGAGGTACCCGTGAATGTGAATGAAAGCCCCTCCAGGCTTTCCCCACCTAGAATCCAGAAAGCCACCTATCCTGTGGGCTGGGGCAATGTGTCCTTCTTGTGCTTATCCAAGACCTATAGTTCCATTTAATTCTCCTGCTGGTAATCATATCTCTGTATCTCTTATCTGTATTCCTTGATCCCTCTGCCTCAATGGTCTCAACTTCTGTGAGTTTAAGCAATCACTCTGTACCCTGCAGTAACTACTAATCCTGTCTCTAGGGCAGGTGCAATAGCAGTTAAAGATATAACTGCACCACCCAACTTCCTCACTTGGGAATAATAAAAGACTGGGACCCTTGACAGTCAAGACAGACAAAGCGAGAGGCGGGGGAGGGAGAGAGAGACAAAGTTTTTAGGAGAGGAGATCCTCCACGCCATTCTTCGAGTCATTTCGCCAACTCCATCACCACCTTCGGGGAACCCTGACTGACTGTTGCCGGCTGGCTTCCGGCAGTCAGCAGCACTGGTGAGGAGGGAGGGGAATACCACGTGTAGCTTACTCATGTTTCCAGGGTTTCTTTCCATGAGTTTGTCACACCTCCTGCATCCTTCTTCCTACATTCTTATCTGAGATCACACAGTATACAGAGCATGCACACATACACACACATATGCATTGCACTCCTACACACACACTCTTGCACAAACTCACACACTAGCATCCACAAATCTTAACTATGGCTAAATATCTAATTATTGGGAAATCACCATTTGCAAATTTGCAAAAACACATAGAAATAACAGCTAACTTCTTGTTTTGTTTTGTTTTCTAATTGCATTTAAGCTTCATGGTCTTTTATTGGCCAGATCTTATACATTTGATTTTAAGTCTCCTTAAAGGCTCATAGGCTAATTCAGAGTACGACCCAGGCACTGCTCTCTTTCAAAAAGAACGACTATAGATTTGAGGCCTAAAAAAAGATACTTGATTTATGTATCTTACAGATCTTGAGAGACATTTGGTTTTTGTCTTCCTGTTTCTTCTATCAAAAAATCTCTGAATTTAGAAATTGCTCAAGGAAAGGTTTTAGATGGAAATTTTAGACGGAAATTATTCAAAACAAAATGCCAACCTAACTCAAAAGAAAGGATCAATGAATATGTGTTGAATAAATGATGCAAATTAATGGGACATGCCTTATAATAGGACAGTCATGTAAAGGAAACTTTGTAGCACATTTACTAGCTGAACTTGTAAGTCATTCAGGCAGCAAACAGTGAGTGACTATTCCATTCAGTGCAATGAACTAAGCCCTGTGGTAGTTAAAAACATGAGTTAGAAAGATCTAGGAATTTAACTTCATGGTAAGAATTAGACTGAAGATTTTTGAGCACATGAGTGCTATAGCCAAATATGCACTTCATCTTGGGGAGGGTATGAGATGTATCAAAGTGAGCATGGGCAGGGATAGAGTCCAGTAGGGACATGATTACATCTAATGGAAACCCCAGCCAGTACTCTAAGCAATGACTAGAGAAGAAAAATAATATAGTTATTTTTCTCCTTGGCTCAGATCTTCAGCAGAGTCTCATTACTGCTCCTTTCCCAGCCCAGTACTTTTTAAAATTACTGAGTTTTCATTTTCAGGGGAATCCTTCTGGATAGTTCCAATTGGAACACATAAGATTTCTTTAAGGCTGCTAGTATTCTAGGAAACAAGTCTCCTTTGAGTGTGGCGTACTAATGGGGGGTTTTTATATGCTCCAGCAAACAAGGAGAGTATTTTATCGCTGGGAGGGTGCACGGTGATAATGAAGAGCAGACAACACTCCTTTGGTTTTATTATTTTTTTTTAAATTCTCTACGGACAATACATCCCCTTATTTTTTGTACGTTAGAGTCACTCCTGCCACTACCTGATCCCCTTGATGTGCAGCTGCATTTTTAATAGGTTATAGGAGACTGGGAGTATCTGCTCTTCTTTCTATGACATAGATCTGACTTGTAAGTGGGGAGCAGGTGACAAGATCCTTTCCCCCTTACCCCACCTCCACAACCACTCCACTATTCATTGCCAGACATTAAAATCTACTGTGTGGGAAAGCCAAATGGAGCTAAGTTTGAAAAAGGATGGTCTTTATAACAAGCCTCTTGCTTCCCCTAACTACAGCTATTTTTAATATTATTTTAGAAATATACAGAATCAATGAAGAAAATCTGAATGTAATGAGAACATTTAATCAAACATTTATTGTCTTTTGAACACACACACACACACACACACACACATTCAGAAGAACACTGTTTTGCTAAAAACAGTCTTAATTTGTTGGATAATATATCCAAGATGAGCCAATTAGCTTGATTTTTCCTATGTATTTCTATTTCTGACATCTCTTGTGACACACCCTTATTCTAACACAAACTAAAAAGTTGTACATTCATCATTAGGCGAAATCTAATGTTAATTTAACACTAACATTACTTGACATTGTAGGATATATATATATTTTTTAAGATTTTATTTATTTATTTGACAGAGAGAAAGACAGCTAGAGAGGGAACACAAGCAGAGGGACTGAGAAAGGGAGAAGCAGGCTTCCCGCCGAACAGGAAGCCTAATGTGGGGCTCGATCCCGGGTCTCCAGGATCAGACCCGAGCTGAAGGCAGTCGCTCAACCAACTGAGCCACCCAGGCGCCCCTGTAGGATATATTTTTTAAATGGAAAGCATAGGCTAGATTTTTAGATCTTTATCCCTTTGTTTTAAGATGAAATGTTATTTATTTTATTTAAACAAATTTAGTAAAATTTGGTTATTAAGATCAATTAAGTTTAAATACATTTATTTAAGATTTCATTAATACTAATATTTAAAAATGTCTAATGAATTTTTCTGACACATTTGGAAACATCTTTCTTTCTTTATTCTGTGAGAGAAAGTATCTTATGGTCAGAGCAGATGCGTGCTTGAATTTTGTGGAAATGGACTTGAGTTTTAGAAGTTACCTGCTACCTATACAATCAAAGATAAAAATCATTTATTCATGGGATCACTTATTTATTGAGTTTTTAAAAGTAAGTATTAAGCAAGGGACTATGTTAGACCTAGGAATCATCAGTGAACACATGAAAAAAAGGGGCTTTCATCTTGGGGAAGAAAAGAGATGGCAACCAAATTACACAATTTCTTTCTTTCTTTCTTTCTTTTTTTTTTGTTAAGATTTTATTTATTTGACAGAGAGAAACACAGCGAGAGAGGGAACACAAGCAGGGGGAGTGAGAGAGGGAGAAGCAGGCTTCCCGCCGAGCAAGCAGCCCGATGTGGGACTCGATCCCAGGTCTCTGGGATCATGACCTGAGCCGAAGGCAGTCGCCCAACCAACTGAGCCACCCAGGCGCCCCCCAAATTACACAATTTCTAATGCAAGAAGATGACCATTTCTAGAAGAGTCTGTTCTACATATCATACAGAAATGCTCTTATAAATTACTCTTTTATATTTGTGGATTAGAAGAAATACTGATAGCCAAAATGAAAAAAGTCAATTCTGGTTCAAGGGGCCCCTGGGTAGCTCAGTCTGTTAAATCTGCCTTCGGCTCAGGTCATGACCTCAGGGTCCTGAGATAAAGCCTGGCATTGGGTTCCCTGCTCAGCAGGGAGTCTGCTTCTCCTTTGCTCTCTGACCCTCCTTCCCTCTTATGCTCACGCTCTCTCTCTCTGTCTGTCTCAAATAAAAAAATTAAATTAAATTAAATTAATTCTGGCTTAATTCTGGCAGAGACAACATATTTCATAACTAAAAGATTCCTATATTTCTACCTGTTTATTCAAAATTAAGATTTCTGCATGCGGTATATAAACAAGTAAGCACCTATGCCTGGTGTGTTACACACTCTGTCAGGAGCTGTGGGAAGACAGTACTCAACCAGTTCTTTCTTTTTGAGGTAAAGAGAGGAAGCTCCCAGAAGAATTGCTTTAAAGACTGGAAGAAGTAGAGACTGCTAACCAATTTCCGAGTCTTAGTCTCAAGTCTGCTTTTGCATTATATAGTCCTGAGGTGGGGGAAAGAACTGGGAAGATATGAGGTGTGGTGGTCTCAGAAATGGGACTGCAACAGGGAAATGAGGTTGGGGTGTAGACCTGCCAAGGATTCCACCACAGGAACTAAGACCCAAAATAATAATCCAATCACACAGAAGTTCTTCAACGCCTGGAAAAGATGCTGAGTAAGACGCCCCTCCGCAGTGAGAACATTTGAGGGCTTTACCCAACGATACTGAGCATGTAACCAATGAGATGACTCAGCAGCCATCCTAACTCCTTGTTGGAACAGTACAGGAATGTAGGAGAAAGACGATGAGCTAAGTGTAGACACTATCCCCTTCCTCCCCAAAGTCTCTAGAGCACTGGGTCTCAGTTGGGTGGTAGGGTTGCTTAGCGGCAGTCTGGAAATTCATGGGGATGTTTTGTTGTTGTCACAATAATATGGAAGTTGCTCTAAACATATACTGGGCTGGGGCCAGGAAGGCAACACATCTCACAATGCGTGAGCCAGTCCCATATGGTAAATAATTGTCCTTCATTTCATATAATTTTCAGATGTTCTACGAAGCCCTCATGTAGGTGAAAAACTTATTATCTGAGCCAAAAACCTTACTCTAGTCTTCGTATAAGAGTGAAGTATTTTTGGCATGTATAACTTACACTGATTTTTCCAGGAATAAAACTACTGTGTATATTGAGAAAGATTGTACTTTGTTTTATTTGAAATTTAACAAGAGCTGTTCACCATTTTGGAAAATCACTTCACGGTGGCAGTGTTGCTTGTAAACCAACATTTGTAGCTGTTCTGACTGCAGAGGGACATTTTACTCAGCATCTTTTGCAGGCATTTAGGAACTTCTGTGTGATTTGTAGCTGTTGCCCTTAGGGGAGTTCTACATAGTGGGACAAACTTCTGACTGCTCCCACATATCTTCTGAAGTGCTTATACCTGGGATTTATAAATTAAGCAACATATTAACTCATTATAAAATGTTGGCATTTATTCCCCTTCCATATTATAATTAGAACATTTTATAAAATTAAAAAAATATGTATGCAATAAGTTATATTATCAGTTAATTTTATTTCACAATAATGAAGAGGTTGCTGCAGCATATTTGTTGTAAAAGAGGGAAATTGGAGCTGAAGGAATCAATCACCTCTCCAAGTTCATAATTGTCCAGTACTTACAAATACAGTCTGTGGTGTCAAGGGCAGGAGTTGTGGGAGAAACCTGAAGCTATTATGAGATAGAAATTTAGTAGTACATATGAATGAGTTAATACAATAGTGAGGCTCTTTCAATAATGAAAATTAATCAAAAGATTTCTGAACTGGTATGCCTATTAAAGGAGCCACTGCGGGAAAGGAGCTCCACTAGATCTCCACTGGAGGCAGCCATTTCCATAGGACTTAAGGGTCTGCCCTGCAGGTTTTATATCCAATTGAATAATCACACACTGGAAGAGAGGAAAGAGTATGTAGTTAACAGTTTTACTACTACCTAGCTGCTGCCAACTTTGTCTCCTTTTAGTTCTACAGCACAGTTATTTGCTACCTTTTGCTCCTTGGTTAAAGGTCGTAAGAGCACTGGGGCACCTAGGTGGCTCAGTCTGTTGAGTGACAGATTCTTAATTTCAGCACAGGTCATGATCTCCTGGTTGGAAGACTGAGCCCCTGCTTGGAAGATTGAGTCTGCTTGGGATTCTCTCCTTCTGTCCCTCCCCGCTCACATACTCTCTCTCTTTCTCTCTCTCTCTTTCTCTCTTCTAAAGAATGAATGAATGAATGAATGAATGAATGAATATATATGTAAAATATTTTTTAAAATATTGTCATAACAACAACAAGCTTTGCTTCTTTTGCAAACTGAGAGTATTAATACATTTTCTGCTCTTTCAGGATTTTTCTGAGAATCATTTGGTGCCATGAACATGAAAGGAAATGTGATTCTATACCTTCTTACATTCTAAGGTCCTCAGACGTATAGCTCATGTTGGTTGGTTGACTATGTCCTCCTGTAACTGATTTTTCCTTTTTTCCGCCACTAGAACATTGAGCTTTCAGGATATAAAGTCTCAGTAGTTACTCTAGGTTTCAAAGCTCATGTTCTAACATTTGGTCTACATTGCATCACATAAGAGAGGTGATATGGAATTCAGCAACATCTTCCATGATTGGGAATTCTTTTTATCTTGTTAAGAATATAGTCACTCATTTTCTCTGGAAAGAAAATTTTCAGATAATACTGACTTCGGTGGTGTTTACTCATTTAAAAAATAAACAGTGTTTATGTATTGTTTCTTGATTACTGTGATTGCTTTTTACAGAAAAGTTTTCTTTCCTATCCATCTAAATAATAATTTTTAAAGTCAACTATCACTCAATTATTTTGGTTATAAAGATTTTTCATGGCGGCGCCTGGGTGGCTCAGTTGGTTAAGCCACTGCCTTCGGCTCAGGTCATGATCCCGGAGACCCGGGATCAAGCCCCACATCGGGCTTCCTGCTCGGCGGGAAGCCTGCTTCTCCCTCTCTCACTCCCCCTGCTTGTGTTCCCTCTCTAGCTGTGTTTCTCTCTGTCAAATAAATAAAATCTTTAAAAAAAAAAAAAAAAAAAGATTTTTTTCATGTCTTTCCACATGGTTCCTAGCATTGCCCATTAAGTTTAAGTAGGCTCCTCTTTTTTTTTTTTTTTGAAGATTTTATTTATTTGACACAGAGAGAGATCAGAAATAGGCAGAGAGGCAGGCAGAGAGAGAGGAGGAAGGAGGCTCCCTGCTGAGCAGAGAGCCCAGGATCCCAGGACCCTGAGATCATGACCTGAGCCGAAGGCAGAGGCTTTAGCCCACTGAGCCACCCAGGCGCCTTAAGTAGGCTCCTCTTAAAACCAAAAGAATTTTTAGATTAACAAAATTTTCTATTTTTATTTTAATTTCTCTTAATGAAAAGTAGATTTTCTTTTCTGCATTGTATATATTCCCAGTGTACATAAATATTTTGTATACAGTAATCTATGTTTAAATGTATTCCTCACTTTTTATCATAATAAGTTTCAAACATAAGTAAAAGTAAAGAGAGAAGTAGAGCTAGTCTCCACATACCACCTTTGGCTTCACCAGTTAACAACCAATTGCCAATTAGATCTCACTCCATCTTTCAGGTTTGATATTTCAAAGCCACTCCTGGATATTACACTATTTCATCAGTAAATACTTCAATGTGTATTTCTAAAAGAGGACTTTGTTTTTCATACTACAACAACATTGTCACACTTAAAAAAATTAACAATAATTACTTAATTTCATCAGATATCCAGTGTAGAAATTTCTGATTCGCTAAATAAACAATATGTTTGCAGATAGTTTGTGAGAACAGTGATCCAAATAACATTAAAACATTATATATGTATGAAGTGTCTTGAGGAAGCTCTTTATAACTTCTTCCTTTATTTTTACAATTTAATATCCTAAGAAATCAAGTCCTTTGTTCTGTCAAATTTCACACATTCTGAAAATTACTGAATGCATTACTGTGGTATCTTTTAATAGACTTCTGTCTTCTATCATTTCTATAAACTTGTTACCTATCTGACATGACTGTGATAGGGAGTCTTGAGTATATATCTTCCATTTTGTCATATCTAGAAGCAAATAATATCTTTTTGCTCTCCTTCTGTGTTGATAAACTTAGTGTGTTCAGGTATCATCAGCTTGATTCATCTATCATAAATTTCCACACCTAGTGTTTTCAGTAGCCATTGATGATTATTTCCTATATCCTTGATTTCACTGGAGATTTCGAATTGAAAATATTCTATCTGTCATGACTTCATAATTTACTAGTTGGAATTCTTAAAAGCAGAAATTTCTCTTGAAGAGGAGCAGAATTTGCCACAAGGATTATTTTAGAGTGATTATTTTTCAGAAGCAGACAACATAAGACAAGTTCTGAAAACTGAATAGAAATTACTATGTTGTAAGAAACATTTACTTTCATAGGGAAATCTCCACTTGTATGAGTTTTTACTCTCTGTACCAGGAGAAGGGGGATGACCAAATCTCTAGAAACTCTTATCAATGGGGAAGCCTTGTACTTAAATCTAAATAACAACAGTAAACTTAATTTCTGTGCTTTTTTTGATGACCTTCCATATCTGGCTGCTTCCCACCCCCCAACAATTTTTCTTTTGTCTTTATGTGGAGATGACTCTTAAGGTGACCAGTCAGATAATTCTGGAAGTTACTCAGTTTTTCTGCATATCCCATGTATACAGTAGGTATATATGTTATTAAACTTCTGTTTGTTTTTGTCCTGTCAGTCTATATTTTATTACAGGGAATCTCAGCCAAGAAACTAGAAAAGTAGAGGGAAAATTATTTTTCCTCCTCTATACTCTCATCAACTATTTGGTTACCCTGAAGTTTGATTTGAACAGTTTATTTATTTATTTATTTAACAGAGAGAAACACAGCAAGAGAGAGAACACAAGCAGAAGTAGTGAGAGAGGGAGAAGCAGGCTTCCCACGGAGCAGGCAGCCAGATGCCGGGCTTGATCCTGGGAATCCGGGGTCATGACCTGAGCCAAAGGCAGACACTTAAGGACTGAGCTACACAGGCACCCCAATACACAATATTTTTTCACAAGTAACAACATGATTTTGATTAAAGAAGTATTTTTCAACCAACGATAAAAAATTTTTCTTTAATCGCAAAAAAACACAATAAATCAATTTTCAATTTGTACATAAAGAAGATCCCTGTTCATTGTCACTTGAGCTGTGTGCATCCCTCTTTCCTCTTTCCTTAAGTCATGGTACAGATTACAAAGAGTTAAGTGGTTTTGCTATTGCTATGATTTCTACCTTCCCACTTTTAAAATTTTATGTTTAGACTTGATGCTTCTTACCACCTATGGAGTTGCTGATTTTCTACTGAACTGGGCTGCCAGAAGCTTTACACTAAAGGTTAAGTTTCTCAAACAGAAGCCTTTGCCACTGTTAATGTTCTGTTGTCCATGGAGACTCTATGCATAGTATGCTATTTAGTCTTTAGAACCACTCCGTGGTGTAAGTATCTATTACTGCACTTTACAGATGACAGGAAAGCCCACGTTCACACAACTATTAAACTCCGAAACTGGAAGTCAGACCCAGGGCTTTTGACTCTTAAGTCCCTTCTGTGTCTGCTTGACCACTCTTGGTCTCATTCACCTCTTGTCCTCCTTGAAAGTCTTTTTTTTTTTTTTTTTAAAGATTTTATTTATTTGACAGAGAGAAACAAAGCCAGAGAGGGAACACAAGCAGGGGGAGAGAGGGAGAAGCATGTTTCCCGCCAAGCAGGGAGCCCGATGTGGGACTCGATCCCAGATCTCTGGGATCATGACCTGAGTCGAAGGCAGTGGCTTAACCAACTGAGCCACCCAGGCACCCCCCTCCTTGAAAGTCTTATCTGACAAGTCTTAACCACACAGAGAATATCTTACTTAACTTTCTGCCACCACATTTCTTTTGAAATAGATTACCTTATCCATCATTGCCTAAGCTCCCATGCACAAACACAGCTTCAGCTCCTGTGAAAGAGGGACATACTACTTCCTTCACCCTAGGTACTGAGACGGTCATAAATTGTGAGCCAAGCACACTGAATTGCTAGTGATGCCTAAACGTAATGGTTTTCCTTCAGTTACATAGAGGAAGCACACCCTTCATTAAAGTAAGAAGTAACCGACCTTAGATACTGGTCTGGGAATACTGTATTCATTCACCCCCAAGGCAAGAAAGTTGACAGGAAATCTGAAATGATTACTGCAGTTGCAGTGAGCTGAAACAGGTTGTTGGAAATTACAAATAGTGAAAATATCAGATAACTTCAGCAAGATAGGGCAAGATTTGTTTTTTAATCAAAACATTCTAAGACAAAACTTTCATAAACATGTTTCTGTATCACTCTGGGAAATCTTAAAAGATTAAGAAATTTTAAAGGATGTTTATCTGTGATGCATCTGATAGTGAGAAGGGCAGGGCTTCAAGTATATGGGAGTATAGAAGAGAGAGCGCTTTTCTGACTTGAGGCGGGGATGTACTGAGATGCACTATGAACATACTTGAACTTTGTCTAAGCCAGGAGGATTAGAAGCATGGGCATGAAAGCAGAGGAATCAAAGTGGTATAGAAAGCCAAGTGCTGTCAACAGTGACCTTCTGACTTGCATATGATGTTCTTGCCTGTTTCAAAGATGTATGGTCCCCCACAAATGTTTTCTGAGTGCCTAGGACATACAAGGCCCGTTCCAGGTGCTGCGAGGATAGCACAGGAAAATTTCTCTCCCTCTGGAGTTTAGATAGCCAATCAGTGGAGAGCAAAATTATAGACTACTGGATTTGTATGGGCTATTAATTCATCCAACTCAACAAATATTCCTGAGCACCTATATGCGTCAAGCACAATAATGGAACAGAATGTACACACTATCTGTTGTGAAGCTCATGGCTTAGAAGGCAGCTTGGAGTCTGCCAAGTTGATGATGGGCTGCAATATAGCACAATACAGCTAAGATAATGCAATGAGGAGACACACAGGTCAGGTTTAGGAGTTGGGAGAGCATCCTGAAGGAGGGACTGTGCCTGCCGGAAGACAGAACACAGAAGACAGGTAGTGGTAATTTTCTCATTCTACTCTGCATTTTCCTGGCTGAGTATGTCCGAGGGACAGACCCGAGACAAAGAGGATCAACAAGTCCTAACACATGGTAATTGATGACAAAAACTGAAGATATTTATCTTGGACTATTAGACACTAAAACTTAATAAATACTTCATTATAAATAAGATATATTTATTTGGCATTATTTCAGATAGCATATTTCAGTCAGTGGCCAAAAATAAATCTTCCTAAAACCTCTGCTTCCATTTCTTCTATTTCTTCTGGAAATATCCTTCTCTCACTATTTAACCAACTAACATCCCCTCACCTCTGTTCCGACATTCCTTACCCTCTCCCTTGCTTTGCTTTGCTCCAAAGCACATAACACCTTCTGAATATACGTATTTGACTCATTAATTATTAATCCACTTTGTCTCAAAATAATGTCATGAAAGCAGAGATTTTATGTTTTGTTTACAGCTATATTTAAAGTTCCTAGAAAAATGTCTGCCCAACAAATATTTGTTGAATCAATGAATGAGAGTTGTCCAGAATATGAAATGCCACATAGAACATTTTATTTCTATTATAGACAACTGAGAGCTAATGGTTTTTTTTTTATTCAAGTATTAATGCAGTAGGTAAGGAGTATAATCAGATGGACCTATGATTTTTTCCTGGTAGAAAAATACACTTTTCCTTTTATACGTCCAGTGTTGGGGAACACATTTCCTCAGGCAAGGTGTCTAGACAACTCTGATCTTTCCTGTTTTCTTCTTACACTGAACGAAATTCTGTCACTCTGAAATCTCTATTTAGTGATCCTAATTCCAATACGAATTGATATTCAATATAAGTAGACATAAACCGGTTTAGGACTGAAAATATGCCTAGAATATAACTTTCATAAGATACAGTCATGGTACTAATAAAAAAATAATCTACGTGACGTAGAGCATTCCATTTAAGATTATTTCCATTGCTGTCCTTTCTGTAGTGTGAATGATGAGACCTGCTCTCTTCCTAGGAGGCTGGCTTTTACTGACTCCCATTATCCTTTATCAGGACAATTGCCCTCTGGCCAGATGATTTTAAATATGGTGTTCTGGCTTGGGAAACAATGTTACCAGGAGATGATATTCTTAGCCCTCACAGATTATTTTTTCTATAATTACTAGTCTCCATAATACACAGTATTTGTTTTCTTCTTTGGAGCGTACGTTTAATCTGCATAATGAAGCGTTATCACATGATTACGAGAGAGAGAAGGAGAGAGAGAGATATTAGACAAAAACATATATGATTTCTCAGAAAAGGATACTGTCTCAGTGATAAGATTAAATTTATCTCTCAATTCCTAATTACTTGGAAATCTCAATATGTCCTAAAGTGTTGATGTCAGCTTCCCTTTTTTTCCCCTCCATGGTTCCTGCTAATATTTTGATATTATTCTCAGTAATGCTTATAGTGGTAGCTATCATTTCTATATTGACTATAATATTAACTAACACTTATTAAATGTACCTAGCACTGTTCTGGACACTTTATAAGTATGAAATTATTTAATCTTCTTACCAACCCTTCAATTTAGGTACTAATAGTTAAAATTAAAGAAATTGAGGCATAGAAGGGTTGAGTAAATGTAGGCAGTTTTCAGGGAGCCTGTGCTCATGACCACAGTGTTAGATCTTCAGATTTTCCATGGCTTCCCATTTGGATTTATGTTTGTAAAGCTTTAGTAATTGCATGTACAAATAAGCTGAAACAACTGAGGCTACACTAAAAATCTTGTGGAAAGAGGAAGACATAATGAATGCAAAAAGAAAAATCGTGATTTTCTTGGAGTTCTCAGAAATATATCTAACTAAAGTAACCAAGGGATTTTTTTTTTAAAGATTTTATTTATTTGACAGAGAGAAATACAGCTAGAGAGGGAACACAAGCAGGGAGAGTGAGGGAGGGAGAAGCAGGCTTCCCGCTGAGTAGGAAGCCTGATGTGGGGCTCAGTGTGGTGCTCCACGTGGGGCTCGATCGCAGAACTCCGGGATCATGACCTGAGCTGAAGGCACATGCTTAATGACTGAGCCACCCAGGTGCCCCTAAAGTAACCAAGGTATTTAACTATATCTTCATCATTTTAAATTTAAGTTATAAAATATTTATTAAGGAATCTATTTGTTGATAGTTTGGTGTTTTGGATCAGCAGTTCTCAAACTTTGTGGGACCCATGATACTCTTAAAAATTAGTGAGGATCAAACAATCTTTGGTGATGTGGTTATATCTATAGATATTTATTAGTGAAGTTAAGAATTTATTATGTGGTTATTTCATCAATAAATATATATACTATGTGTTAACATAAATGATAAATTTTTACCCAAATAACTACATTTTCTATAACAAAAATATTTAGCAATGAGAATAGTCATATTTTCCATATTTGCAAATATTTCCAATGTTTAGTTTAAGGGAAGACAGCTGGATTTGCATATCTGATTCTCCATTTAATCTGATTTGTCACAATTTCACACACCATGTAACCTCTGGAAAACTCCAGTGTACACTTGTGAGAAAATGAGAATGAAAAAGGAAAATAACATCTTCTATTATTATGAAGAAAATAGCATTGACCTTGTGTAGCCCTTGAAAGAATTTCCGATATTCAAGAGCACGCAGATCACACTTCCGAGGACCGCTGTCTTACACTGACAGACAAGGAGAAAAACAAAAGAAACCTTAGAACTTCCTTTAGATAATTACATAAGCTATAAGCTATAGATTCTCCTATCTTCAGTTCTGTTTTCCAAACACACACACACACACACACACACACACACACACACAAAACCATAGTTTTCTATGGTGCTTCAGAATTTTTAAGGAGTTTGGAGGAATTTTGCTCCCCTCAGCAATTTTCTATTAAAATACAGTTAACAACCTTAACATATTCCCAGACTTGTTTTATCTCTAAGAGCCTTTGTTTTGTTTCAAAGCATGGGACTAAATCAGTAATGAGAAATTAAAAGCAATTTTTAGAAATCAGTTGAAGAATTTTGAGGGCAATTGTAGAACATTTGATTTTTGTATGCAAGTGTAAGATTCTCTTTTAAGAACTATGACCTTTTCCTATGTGCATATTCTTCAAATCATCCAATTTGCAACAACTATTTTCCTTTGTTTTCCTCTGAAGGAACCCTATAAAATCTCTGGGCCTCGGGCCTAAAGCACAGTGCCATCCATTTCCCAAGGACACACGTGCTCTTGTCCAGACTCCTTTGTCTGACAGCATTTGCAAGGAGGCTGACTTTGTCATAGCTGCTAGAGTCATTTAGAGATAGAGAAGTCAAGTCTTACCCCTTTGAAGGGTGCATTAGCCAAGGAATACTGACCAGAAACACAGATATAATCTGATGTCAGATAATAATAGCCCACGAAAAAACTTAATCAAGTCATGGGGATAGAGGTTGACAAAGGAGAGATTTAGGCACGGTGGTCAGAGAAGTCCTTTCAGTAGGTAACATCTGCCCAGGAATCTGAATAAAGAAAGAAAAATGTCTGTTTCTGGGGCAAGAACAGTCCTGGTAGAGATTGTGGAACATGCTGATTCCCTCAGGTCAGAAGAAACTTGGATTATTTGCACTGGAGGAAAGAGCAGGAGCCAATATGGCTAGAGCAAAGAAAACAAGTGAAAGAGATACAGGAAATGAGATCAAGACCAGGAGAGGTTGTTACAATTTATTCTAAGAGTGCCGGAAGCTCTTGGAAGGTTTTGGGTAGAGTGTCAGGTTTAAAGAGAATCACTTCACTGTGGAGGATTGCCTCAGGGCATGGTAGAAGCCTGAAGACTAGTGTGAAGAGAGCTGTCAGTGGCTTTCATTAGGATGTCAGCAATGGGACAAGAGGTCTTTTTGGATGACAGAGACAGCAGAATTAGTTGATGGATCAAAACTGGGATATATGCAAAAGTAAACCAACACGGGTAAGTGGATTTTTCTGCTGGGTGAATGTAGGTGCTCTTTACTAAGATAGGGAATCCAAGGGTTAAAAATGAAGTTTTGGGGCACCTGGGTGGCTCAGTTGGTTGAGCGCCTGCCTTTGGCTCAGGTCATGATCCCGGAGACCCGGGGTCAAGCCCCACATCGGGCTCCCTGCTAGGCGGGGAGCCTGCTTCTCCCTCTCTCACTCCCCCTGCTTGTGTTCCCTCTCTGGCTGTGTTTCTCTCTGTCAAATAAATAAAAATCTTTAAAAAAAAATGAAGTTTTGTTTTGAATGTAGGAAGTTTGAGATGCTTACTAGCTATCCAAGAAGGGATGGTGACTTCTCAGTTGACTGTGTGAGTCTGGAACACAGGGTTGTGGCTTGAAATAAAAATTTGAGCATTATTGACCTGTGTAAGGTTGTTAAAATCTACAAAAAAGTGGGGAGCACACTGGAGGCTGGCACTTCCATTATTAACTTCTTCCTGATGGTATGAATATATCAAGAAGAGTAGAGAATCTTATGAGAAATGTACATTTCTTTTCTCTCCAAGAAAATCTAATTGGGATGGAGGGCATGCATGATTCTCTTGATTGCTGGGTATTTGGGAATAGTGATTATCCATTTCAGATGGTCTATTGTAATCACCTTTCCATAGTCTGTCCTGTTCACTCCTTTGTTTATATCATCAAACCATATATATATATATATATATATATATATATATATATCACCGAACTGCATGTTAAATACACATTAAATTTTTGAAAGGGCGAGTGAAACATTAAATCAATGAATAAACATTATCAGTCTATTTTCTCTGATATTTTGGTCTGGAAAACATGATTATGACTAATGTATGGGCGCATCTTACCTATAGCAAACATAATATTGCAGAGACAGTGTCCTGCATTATTTGTAACATGCAATGTTTTTGTTTTCTTGTTTTTGTTTTTAAAGGTTTTATTTATTTGTCAGAGAGATACACAGTGAGAGCAGGAACACTGTGTGTTCGCCAAGCAGGGAGCCCAGTGCAGGGCTCCATCCCAGGACCCTGGGATCATGACCTGAGCTGAAGGCAGACGCTTAATGACTGAGGCACCCAGGCACCCCAATATGCAATGTTTAAATACATACAATACTTTTCTCTGAAAACAGTGATAGAGAGCTTGTTAAATAAGAGAAGGTAAATTTCCTGGCCAACATAATCTTTTAAACTTTGCTTTTAGTAGGTGAACTACCATTAGAGTCTGAAGAAAACATTGGGTTTCTATTATCTTAAAAGACGGAAAACCTTGTGTGATATAGTTCTCGATTGAGAGCTGAGGTTTTGTAGCTCCCTATTCTTGGAACCCTCTGAATGAATTCATGCAAATAAATCAATTCAATCCTTTCTGCTTCAGGTTGTTATCTGTAAAATAATCCACCTGCTCCGCTCCCCCAAACCCCTCCCTAGTTCTTTGTCTCACATTGTTAAAAAGAGGTAATTTCTTGCCACGTAAACAGTATTTGAGAAATGATTGCTCAACTTAATAGTCACCACCCAAATGAAAAAGACTCTTGACCTTTTGCTGAAGGAAGAAAAGAGGTCAACTGGCATGGAAAGTTTCCTTCCTCTGGCTGAAGATGAACTTCGCTGCCTTTTACTGTGCTCTGAACGCTTAAGCTGCATGAGTAATTTACCCTTGAGTTGAACTGCTGAGTGCCAAGGTGTGTGTGTGTGTGTGTGTGTGTGTGTGTGCGCGCGCACACGGACCTTTGCATGTGTGTTTGTATATAGGGGGATATCGGGTCACCATGGGAACTGAATGCAAAGACATAGGTTAATAAAGTTCTGAGAGGCCCAGAATATGTTCGGTAAACGTCCGGTTCTGAATTAGAGAAGCTTGATAGGGCATAGCGAATTTCCGGAATAGTTGCGATGCTATACTTTTAGGAGCTGTCTGGAGTGCAGCTCAGGGAAAAGTCGGAGATGATCACCATGTGTTAACAGCTTTTCGGAAAAAAAAAAATGCTGTATTACTACATAGCATTATTATTCCAGCCTACCTCCTTCGGCCACACATTTCGGCATCAAACTGTGAAAGTCCAGTGATACAACTTCTGGAGGGTTGTTTTACTCTCCCTCTCTTTTTCCTGTTCATTAATACTGTTTGAGAGGTAATTTCTTTATTCTGATAAAGGTCCTTTTCTCGCTTTTTCTACTTTCCACACGTTTATTCCCCCCCCATGCCCCGCCCTTGCAACAACTTGCTCTCGCGCATGCGCGCACACACAATTACCATTTTTCTTCAAAACAAAACAAGCCACCTGTTTAAGGCTGTTCTTGTCACAGTGAGGACAATTGTTATTTAAGCCGTAATCAGCAGAGTACTAGGCTGAACCAGGTGTCTTTCAGTCCCAGTTTACATATCGCTAAGGCCAACTAAACTCAATATAACCTTTACAGAGCTAAACTATTTCCACAAATTGCAATGGCTAGTCCTCTTTGTCTTTATAAATACAAACATTAAAAAAAAAAGTCTTTAAAGCAACATGTGTTAGAGAATCAAATGCACCGTCCATTTAAGAGTTTACGATTTTATTTGAGTAGTAAAAAAGCCAGGTGGTTAGTTTTCTCACTGAAAAACTCTCCTATACATATAGGGTGCATTTCTCTCTCCCTTTTAAAAGATCAGTTCCTGATGGGTTCCAAAGGATCTCTGAGATAGACAGATTTCAATATGATTTTATTTTTTGATGGATTTTCTTTTCTTTCCTTTAAAAAAAATTTATTTATTTATTTGACAGAGAGAAACACAGCAAGAGAGGGAACATAAGCAGGGGGAGTGAGAGAGGGAGAAGCAGGCTTCCCACAGAGAGGGGACCCCCCCCCCCATGTGGGGCTGGATCTCAGGACCCTGGAATCATGACCTGAGCAGAAGGCAGACACTTAACCAAATGAGCCATCCAGGCACCCCTCTCTGACAGATTTTCTAAGGAAATTCACATCCGTTTCACTGGATGTTGGTCTTTATTATGGATCAACTAATTTTAAATTTCGGGAAAACTTTCAAGCTTCACCAATTGGGATTACTAATTCAGAATGTGCAAACATTTAGATATGTGGTTATTATTGAATAAACATTTGAAATATTTGTCTAAATTTCTGAGCTCCTTTTTGGGGGGAATTCAATTCTAAATCAGTATTTTAAAAAAACAACTGTTCAAGAAATGTCAAAATTTGTGGGTTTTATATATAATTTTAACTTACAAATTTAAAATTACTCTTTTGTGTAATTTTTTATGTTTATATCATAAAATCACAATAAATTCATTGTTCCACTAGTACCTGAAGCCCAAAGTTTTGATATACTATTTATCTTCTAATCCTGAATTTTCTCAGGCTTAGGGAAATCATAAATGTTCTTTAAACTCATAAAAATCTTTTTCTTGGTCACCTGGCTGGATACCACTTTTTTTCTCAAGGTTTCTGATATAGAGATAATAGTGATAAATACTTCTTCTATTCCACAGATGAGGAAACAGAAATTTCTCATCTTGGTTAGAAAGAGAAAATAATTCCAGGGGCAGTAAATAGAGCTTTCATGTTCCTATTTCTGAAAACACTGGTTTCGTTTCTAACTGGGAAATTTCACTAAAGTCGTAATGATAAATGTTTCCATCTTAGTTTTAATTACAAGCTGCTTTGACGTCTAACACTTTTGGATTTGTGGAAACCATTTTAAAAGCTGTGACTATTGGGAGAAAAATACAACCCTATTTAACATACCTTGCGTTGTTTGTCTCTTCTTAGTGGTCCTTTTAATAACTGTGTAAATAAATGCTCGTTCTCGGTCCCTACCCATGGGTCGCTAATTAACGCAGCAAGGCAATTAATTTCTCCCTGATGCCACATCTGTTGATATAGCTACGAAAACTGGCTGAAGGCACATGATAAGGTTTCCACAGTGACTTGATTTTACTGAAAAATGGGAGAAAAATGGGACAAGGAAATATCATAAGATAAAAACCACATATTTTCATTATTGTTTTATTCAAATCACATTCTGATTTTCTGTGGTGCCAGTAGACAGGCTACAAACATGTATTGTTTAGAACTAAAACAAAAAGCCTCATGAAGCATTGAAAGAGGAAGCCAAATGTTGCTCTCTTCCCTGAATGAAGTGCTTTTGGCGGCCAAAGGTTAGTTGTTAGTTGCCCTAATGATGCTTTGATGAAGGAGGTTGAGTGTATTAGTTGAATCCTAACCAATAGGATTGCTCAGGGTGAAAGGGGCTCATTTTCAAGTTATGCTGAGTGATTGGCCCCTCCAAAATAAACCTCTTTTCCCATTCCATACCTTGTCAGGAATGAATGGACTCAGTGATATGCTAGAAGATGAAGACCACGGTATTGTGCAGCATTTGTGACCAGCACCCACTGTGTAATCTCATTTTGAAGACAGTCATCCTATGACTGGATTGATGCTTCGGCACAAATGCCTAGCAATACAAAGCATCACATCTACATTCTTCTAATTTTGGAGATAGCCTTTAATGTGGGAGGGGGAGAAAGGAGTGTATTCTTTAACCTTAGATGCAACTCTTTTAGAAAGATGGTGTCATTCAGAATCCTTTTCTAAAAGGAAGCAAATGTTCTCCGTGTGTGTGTGTGTGTTTGCATAAAAACATATGCTCCTTAGTATTTTAAAGAACATGAGTTACCATGGGGAGCAATAGATATAAGAGGGCAATTTATTGGTTCTGAGGTCTATCATATCATATATCATATCTTTTTAAGGTTTAGGCTTTGCATGTCTCTGCTCATACAAATGTATGCCATATTTATTTGTAATCACCATGGTGTTGGAGGACAAAATAAGCTTCGAATTCAGTCATACCTGGGTTTGAATCCCTGCCATATGTTAGCTGTGTGATTTTACGCAACATTATTTCATCTGGTTGAGCAGTTTTCTTACTCATACAAATAGGAATGATCTCTTTCTTGCAAGACTGCCACTACCGTACAACAAGATCACATTTGTAGAACATCTAACAGTGTGTCTGGGAAAGAGTAATGGTAATTCTTGGATCCCTTTATTCTCCCCATAAAAGAGCAAAGCTTGATTTGGGTTAATGAAATCTCCTATCGCACAGCATGATCATGATCTTTGCCAATGGGCTTATGGGTAGGGGAAGGAAATGAAGTGATTTATTTATTTTCGAAAATAAACCTAAGGAGAATGAGTGGTTCACAAGTCTTAATACTTGTAGACAAGTTGCGTTTACAGGCTGGAAAGTGGGATCTCAGCTCTTCATAACTCCACCCTTGTCTGTCTCTCTCAAAATTCAGAGCATTCCTTGCCTTGGGCAAATCCTGAAAGAGGGTGCCACTTTTCTGATTCTTCCATATAATGTTCTGATTCTTTTTTTGATTGGTGATTTCTGAATTGGGACTATGTCATTTAAAGCTAGAATTTCAGAGGTGTAAGAGCTATTACAACAGACAGTCTTAAGTTTTAAGGTACATTAGAATCACTCACAAAGCTTGATCAAAATGGAGATTTGCAGGATCTATCCCAAATGTTCTCATTCTGGAGGTATAGGCCCTGAGTTCCTGCATTTTTTTTTTAAGTTTTCATTTAAATTCCAGTTAGTTAACACACAGTATAATAGTAGTTTCAGGTGTATGATTTAGTGATTTAGCTCTTCCATACATCACCTGGTGCTCATTACAAGTTCACTCTTTGATCCCCAACCTCTGGTTCATCCAACCCCCTTCCCACCTCCCCTCGGGTAAACAAATATCCTAAGTATCTCTGATTCAATTGCTCACACACCCACATAGAACAACCCCTGACTTAGGGCTTTCTATTCAAGGTTCTAACCAATGTGGGGACAAATAGCTTCTGATTCAGCTGCAAGGCACTGACGCTTCTACAGTTTGGGGTCTGTTTTAAGAAAAGAAACAAAAAAGATCTTACTTTTTTATAAATGTTGCCAAAGCATAAGGTCACGTGAACATATTGCCAGGACTTCTCCCAGGGCCTGGGAAGGGACCTATGGTTAGGAGGTGGCCTGGACCTAAGCTTCCGTAACTTCCCAGTCCATTCACTTACTTCTGAGTATCAGCATGACAATGCATCCTCATTATTGTCTCCATTTTACACAATGAAGAAACTCAGCAAGGAGACGTGAAGGAACAAGTCCTGGTCAAAGAGCTAGTAAGTGACAGAACATGGGTTTGAATGCAGGCAGCCTCTCTCCAGAGCCTTTGTTCTTTTTGCCATGACAACATAATGTCTTCTATAGATACTTCCTGTTTTCTGAAAACCATACAGAGACAATACTTCTTATTTCCATTACAGGAAATATGACACCCCTATTGGGTGAAATTAAATGCTGATGACAATAAATAAAAAGATAAAATGATTAATTAGGTAGTTTTACATTGTTAGTTACTATGAAGTTACTCTATTTACTTGTATATTTTTATATTTTAAAATCTAAATTTTTTAAAAGATTTTATTTATTTAATTGACAGAGAGAAACACAGCTAAAGAGGGAACACAAGCCGGGGGTGTGAGAGGGAGAAGCAGGCTTCCCACTGAGCAGGGAGTCCCACACGGGGCCGGATCCCAGGTCTCCGGGATCATGACCTGAGCCGAAGGCAGTCACTTAACCAACTGAGCCACCCAGGTGCCCCTTAAAATCTAAATTTAAGGTACACATTCACTCAGAATATATATGATATTGCATATATATATATATGATAAATAGTAGATGAAGTCTCTGGGTGATTAAAAGTAAAAGAAGATACGTCTATTATCCCTGGAAATTTATAAGCTAATAACACAAGGGTATGAATAGAGGGGGTGGTATATGTCAAGGGGGAATAACCATGAACTTTATATGCAGCATGGGGAAGTATGTGGAAGGCTTTAGCATTGAGAGAGGGGAGAAAGTACATACCTAACCTCTGCAAAAGAATAGCTACATTAAACAAAACCAAAACAGAACAAAAGAAAAAAAATGAGATGGCAAACTGTCTAGTCCAATATTCTGTTAGCAACACAACCCTCAATTTTAACTGCTTATAACAAAGATGACTTTGCTGGAAAGGATGTCCATGTGACTAAGTTCTGCCTGATGAGATAACAGAAGTGTCATGTGGCCACTTCCAAAAAACCTTTGTTAAAAGACAGCTGCCATGCCCCTTTTGTTCCTCTTTCTCCTTTCTGCTGGCTTGAATGCAGACTGATGGCTGGAATTTGAGTAGCCACCATGGTCCATGAGACAGCACGCTAAGGTTGGCAAAGCATCAAGATAGACAGGAGTCCTAATGACTATAAGGCATCTCTATCAGTCTGGAATTGCTTTTTTCCAGATTATGTTCATAAGAGAGAGACAGACCAATATTTATTTAAGAAATGTTTATTTTGGGTTTCTTTCATTTATAACTGAATTTAATCCCAACTTATAAAAACCTTTACCGAGAATGCTAACTCCAGCCATCATATTCTTAAGAAGATTTCATTCTAGGGCGCCTGGGTGGCTCAGTGGGTTAAAGCCTCTGCCTTCAGCTCAGGTCATGATCTCAGGGTCCTTGGGATAGAGGCCCACATCAGGCTCTCTGCTCAGCAGGGAGCCTGCTTCCTCCTCTCTGCCTGCCTCTCTGCCTACTTCTGATCTCTCTGTCAAATAAATTAAAAAAATATATTAAAAAGAAAATTTCATTGTATAAAGCAGTATAACTAACATTATACAACTACACTTAAAAAATGCATCATTATTAGGTATCCATATAAAATTATCCCTTACAAACTTTCACTCTGGGAGAAAATACAATTATTCCAATCATACTACTATTAATCAAAGTAACATTAAACCTTTTCCTTTGGAAGCATGTTCGGATGATCTCCATAGATATCTTCTTCTAAATTAGGTCCCTGTCGTGACTATTTATTGTATTAAATGTAGTTAATAAAAGGTAATTCTGCCAATGCTGGAATTTCTAGCAAAAAGAGGAGACATTTTATAGGCAGTACCTTTCTGGCAATGCTCAAAAAATACGTTGCAGAAAATTGTGTATGTGATCTGAGCATGTCAGATGTACAGTGTTTATTGAATGAATAAATGCTGTTCTATAAATAGCACCATTGGTAGACATGATGCAAATGAAAACACATGAGGTATAGAGGGCGTTGGTGGAAAGTGTGAAGCAAATCACTTCCGTGGGATAAGAGGAAGGTGTGTAGAAGGTAAGAGCAGATGTTTGATCAATGGAGCAAGATCAACAATTCATGTTTGGAGAACCAATACTAGTTATGAAAAATCAGCCATATTGTAAAATAATTACTTTTGGAGGGATTAATAATTAATTAAACCAGCACCGCATTATCTTCCAGAAAAAAAGAAAATCTGTTTCTTCTAAACAAATTAATTAATTCAAATATTAGAGAAAGAATCAATTGCTCAATAATTATTTGTTGAAATTCTGTTAAGTGATCAGCACTGTGGAAGAGCCACATGATCTAAATATGCCTCTGCACTGCATCTATGACCTTAATTTTAATGCTAATGATTCATGGTCATTTTCTTTTCTTTTCTTTTCTTTTTTTAAGATTTTTACCTATTTGAGATGGAGAAAGAGAGAGAGCACACAGAGGGAGACACAGACTCTCCTCTGAACAGGGAGCCCAATGCAGGGCTCGATTCCAAGACCCTGAGATCATGACCTGAGCCAAAGGCAGATACTGAATGACTGACTGAGCTACCCAGGTGCCCCCATGGTCAAACATTTTCTCTATTTTTCCCAATTGGTTGAATTTTTGTTTGTCTCCTAGATATCATTGTTTTATAGATCTCTTACAGAAGAGAACTTTAAGGTCATTTCACTAATATTTAGCCCAAGTTTTGCTAAATGTAATTTTTTACCTGCAGGATGTATGTTTGTATCATAACTAGTAGATTACACATGATGATGATATAAATAGCAGATGACTGTATTATCTATATTTAACGTGTCTTCCCAGAGTGCCACATGCTTTTCTGTTGTCCATATTTATGCATTTTTACTTTTTTGGTATAGAACTGCTATATTCATGCTATAAGCATTTTAAAGTTTGGTTGCTATTTTCTCATCAGTCAGCTCATTAGAGAAAATGTTATTTCCTTAAGAAAATTCTCCCTGATTACCCAGACCAGATCAAATCCCCTGCTATATACCCCGTACTTCTAGAAATACACTTACCATAACTGTAATGAGTTAAAAATGTAATTTGTCTCTGATATCTAACTCAGCAACAGCATTATAAACTCATCGAGGGCAAAGAATGTTCACTCTCATGTTCCCAGCATTTAATATAGTCCCCTGGGCAAAGTACCTGCACCTAGAATATTGCTCGGCCCTAATGAAGTGCCCAATGACTGCATGAATGAATGAACACAACAAATAATAACTGAGAACCTACTTTGTGCTTCTCTTAACTGTACAAATTATATTATAGCAATAGTTTGACTTGGGGTCATTTTTCTTGACTGAGTCACTATTCTGCCTCATTTGGGATTATGGATTTCATACTTAGCTCCCTTAAGGATAATTCCCCTTTATTCCTTCAATTAGTATCTGCTTTCACTTGTTGTGTGTGATGCTGAATTTATCTTCTGAGTCTCCCATTTTTTGGTAACTTGCTACCAGCCAGCTAATCAGATCATTTTAAATTATTTGAGTTGGAAGAGCCCCTAAGGCTATAGAGTCTAAATTATTTTGTAATAAAATATTTCCTTCCCTGACACATCTGAAAATTAGTTCTCTAGCACTTTTTGAACACTTTTAATCACCCTTAAGAAACATACTTCTTTGCAAGGAAGGGAAACCCCTTGCTATACCTCTCCAATTATTGGAAACTTCTTTATGTTGTTTGGAGTTCTTCCATGCTGTAGAATCTCCAATGGGTGCTGTTGTTACACTCTCAACAAAACCCTCAACTTTTGGGGGCACCTGGATGGCTCAGTTGGTTAAGCGACTGCCTTCAGCTCAGGTCATGATCCCGGAGATCCGGGATCGAGTCCCACATCGGGCTCCCTGTTCAGCAGGAAGCCTGCTTCTCCCTCTCTCACTCCACCTGCTTGTGTTCCCTCTCTGGTTGCGTTTCTCTCTGTCAAATAAATAAAATCTTTAAAAAAAAAACCAATCCCTCAACTTTTGGATGATGAACCCTTCCATCTGGGAAAGAAGCTCTTAGGCCTTGTCAAATAAATTTAAACAATTCTGGCTCCTTCACCTGTTTGCCACTGACGTCCATCCCGGATATTTTGCCTTACTGCTCATTTACATTTCAGTTCTTTAATTATGTAGTGCCTTAAGTATAGTGTTCCCCAGGAGAACAATTTAGTTCTTTGAACAGTGGGTATTTAACCTTACATGAGCTTCATAAGGATCCCAAGATTCGATATTCACTCACGGGCAGTTTGTCTTGAGATAACAGGGCATGATCAAAACACTGTTTTTTATTAGTTAGGCTGCACCAATACCACAGAAAAATGAATAGCTCAATCACTGGAGAAGGTACAGTTATATTTTATCAATGCATTTCTGTTCACAATGTCAATGACAATGAACCAATCAGCCATTACTTTGGATTGATCTCTGTGTCCGCTCTATCTTCTTCACTTGGACAGGCTGATGATACAAAGCAATAGAATTATTTATGCCATGAATTTTTAAACATATGACAGCAAACTCATTCAAACAATGTCTTCCAGAAAAATATGTAAGAGGAGATGTAAGAGGAATAACAAAGACTATGAAAGAGAGTATGGATATCTTCTGCTTCATTCTGAATATCAAATATGATGAAATTTATTTCAGCAGATTCTTGAGTCTGGAACTTAATCTTATGCTTAATCAGATCATGTCCTTGAAATGTAATTCTGCTCACAGACAATAAAAATATATATATATATATATATTTCTAACACATATATTTGTTAGAATATTTGTTAGAAAAATATACATATACATATACATATATTTCTAACAAATTATTTCTAACAAATAATTCTCATGCTCCATAATGTGTATTATAGGAGCCATTCTATGTTTCAAAACTTTTGGAAATTGTAACATTTTTATAAAACACAGAATGTAGCATATCAATGAGGAAAAGTTAGAAAGGATATGTAGAAGATGGGAAAATATGTCCAAGGACAGGATATTAGTGGGGTTTCCTAGTAGTATCATCCTAATCATTGTATATAATATTGTTGCATAAATCTTTTTTGAGAAAAGATGGCATAAATAAACCAAATATTATTGAAATGTACACTTCCTTTTTTCCCAAGTTATTCAATCTACACCATGCATTGTGTGTAGGAAATATGCCAGGCCATGAAGTCACCAGAGGTGAGAAACACATTCCGTCAGACTTCTTCAAGAAGGTGACATTAGAAATGAAATCTAGAAATGTAGAAGTGTAGAAATCCATATTTCTAAACACTGGATTACCACTGCTGAGATTTTCTCCTTAATAACTGGAAATTTTCAATACTTTAGATCCATAACATATATTTTCTCCAGGTATTGTAGAAATTTCTTTAGTTAAAGAAGATAGCTGATTGAGAAGACCATTCACATTCCTCTTTTTTTTTTTTCCTTTTGATTCTCCAATGGACACAGAGTCTAATTTGGATTTTCTTTCTAAAACTAATGTCTCTGAGCTCCTAATCACCCTTGCTTTTGCTTGAATATAGCAGCACATAAGCCTTTATTATTCCTGAGGTTTTTGGCAGAGATAATTGGATATATTGACACAGCACAGAGGGGGGAAGGAGTGTATTCCAACTCACTTCTCAAAACAGACGCTAAGCAGTTCAATCGAGATACTTCCTTTAAAATAAGCAAAACTGCCAACTCTCACTACTTTGCTGTTGACTCTGACTCCAAAGAGAGAGGAACAGAAATGAAAGAAACCCATTGCGGTGCCTGCTGACTCAGACTGGTTTTCCGTCGCTGCTAGAAAGGCAGAGAGAGAGGGTTTGCTTAACAGAGAAAGCTTAATGGTCAGCCGTGGCATTGACACAGACCCTTGTGCTTAAGCCCTTTCTCGTGCTCCAGTAAGTAAATCGTTAATGGACAGGCAACACCATCCTAATCTCTGATTCTATGTCATGCAAAAACGATACACCCAGTCCCAGGAAAGGAGAATTTTTAAATAATAATAATGAGCGAGGTGAAAAAGTGGAAAGCCAGCGGACTACATCTCTGGCTTTGAGTTTAGCCTTAACCTTCAGAAAAGAATGAGCGTTTGAATAAAAGTTTTACCCATTTGGAGGCACGAGCTATTAAAGGGTGGATAGACAGAAAACGAAAGGTCTTGGTACATGTGTGAAATATCACAAGATTAGATGAAATGCCAGACTAGCCTTTGCTGGAACCACAAGGGGGACACCTTCCGTGGACAGAAATAAATAGACTAAAAGCAAGTGAAGGCTTTTTTGTCCACAATCCTCCTCCTCCCCCAAATTCACTGAGAAAGCTGGTGAAGTACTCTAAATGCCAGAGAACTGCCATGAGAGAGACTATTAAGAGATGCAGGTCTGTTAATATGCTCCTGGGCTTGACGGTACCCGCTCCTTTCATAGATCTGCAGGCAACTGCTCTTGAAACTCAATTTCTAAACTGCTTACTCTTCAGTTTGGGATTTTTTTTCTTTCTTTCTTTCTTTTTTTTTTTTAAAGCTACTCAGCACGTGGGAAGAATAAGCATGTTCCCTTTTTGACTGTCAAAAGGGAAGTCTCAGATGACAGTGTACTTTTGAGCTAAACCAACTGCTTTTCTTTTTAAGTGAAGTGACCAAAAAGGGTAGGGGGAAGGGGGGTAGAGAGAAACCAAAGCATTTGGCCCAAGCCATTAATCTCCTCATTTACACTTTGTTTTCCTCCTAACTGAAAGGTGACTTAAATTCACAGGAGTTCTCTCTTTGTGCCGTCTTAGTATCAAGTATAATTTGAATTCTTTACTTGTAAAGATTTTATTTATTTATTTGACAGAGAGAGATCACAGGTAGGCAGAGAGAGAGGGAAGCAGGCTCCCTGACAACCAGAGAGCCCCATGCAGGCCTCGATCCTAGAACCCTGAGATCATGACCTGAGCCAAAGGCAGAGGTTTAACCCACTGAGCCACCCCGGCGCCCTGTCTTAGCATTCTTAATATCTTTAAGTGTAGCTGCTCCTGGTGATATTTCAGGGAGAGTGGAGAGAGGATACACACTGTTCTCTCACTGAGCCCTCCATCAGCCCAAAGGTGGATTGCAGTGCTGTGTAAATCTCTGGGCCTGTGACTGAGGAAAGGATGGTGGGTTTGGAAGTGGAAGATCTGTGCCAGAATCCCACAAGATAATCATAATTGTGGAAATAATAACCTTTTGATGACAGCAGCGGTTGCTGATGGAGTGCTTACTCGGTGTCGGGCATAGCACTGAGTGCTCTGCAAACACCCCAGGAAGCTGCTGTCTCAACCCAGGAGGTTATCAGAATCCTTGTTCTACAGATAGGACCCTGAAGCAAAGGGGACACACTGCCGCTCACTTATGCAGAAACAAAATTCAAAATCTGATCTCTCTGCCCAGTTTTACCATCTGTAAAATGAAGGTATAATTCCCCACCCCAGTTTTGCCAGGCTGAAATGGGAGTACCTCAGCCTTGTAGACCCCAGAGAAATATATATGCCAAAGCATTTGTGTGAAGAACAACATGCCATGAAAACCAGTGTGGAATGGAACATGGACTCCTCATAAGGTAGGGTACAAGGCAGAGGAAAGCAGGAGGAACTTTCCTTCCCAGGGTCATGGTTCTATACTTGGTCACCAACCCATAAGTCTCTTCTTTTTTCTTTTCTGGCATTCAGCATTACTCTCTTAAAAATGCCAGGGCAGCTTTGTCTAGTCTGGTGGTCAGGGGACTGCCGCATATCGCTGGAAGGGGAAGTGGGATGGAGACTCAGTTTCACTTTGGGGTTAGAGCACTTCACTTGGAGGAAGAGAGAGGAGAGAAGGCTGGAGGGCCAAAGAACAGACTCCCTTGTCTCCCTTGAGAGGGACGCAGCACTGAACCCAGGCTTCCACTCTAACAAGAGCCATTCAGTGGCTTCCTGACATTCGCCTGGTTTCAGAGGAGGAAAAGGATCAGGTTTGCTGGCAGAATTCTATCATAGGAACAATCTCCAAAATTTAGCCAATAAAATACTCGTCTAGTTCCAAAGGAGCCAATAGAGTATGACCTTATTAAAAAGCCAGTCCTCAGATTTTTCCAGCCCCATATGAAATTGAAGGAACTCATTCAGCCTCACAGGATGATACACTTCTTTAAAAAAAAAAAATCTACGTACAATATCAAACGTACTATCTTAGCCATTTTGAAGTGTACAGTTCAGTGGTGTTAAAGATATTCATGCAATTACGCCACCATCACCACTGTCTCCAGAATTGATTTGCAACAGCATGGATGAAGCTGGAGGACGTCATGCCAAGGGAAATAAGCCAACACAGAAGGACAAATGCTGCATGATCTCCCTTACGTGGGGAGTACCAAAACCTAAACAAACACAAAACCAAACCAAAACCCCAAACCCAAGCTCATAAAAAAGAGACTAGATGTGCGGATACTGGAGGCAGAGGGGGGTTGGGGGGGCAGGGAAACTGGAGCAAGGGGGTCAAGAGGTCCACAGTCCCAATTATAAGGTAAGTACTGGGCGTGTGCCGTATGGTGCGGTGACTCCAGCTGGCGCAGCTGTAGGGGATATAGGAAGCTGGCAAGAGAGTAAAATCCCAAGAATCCTCATCACAAGGAGAAGTTTTTTCTTTTTTGTTTTCTTCTTTCTTTCTTTTTCCTATATAGCAGTATGAGATGATGGATGCCAGCTGGACCTACTGTGGTTCTCGTTTCACAATATATGTAACTCAAGCCGACGTGCTGTATGCTTGGAATTTATACAGTGATGTATGTCAATTATTTCTCAATAAAACTAGGGAAAAAAGCTGATTCAGGGTAACAGAGAAGAGAGGCAGTTATCAGAGACTGGCGAGGGAAGGAAGGGAAGAATTTTAAAAAGGTTAAAAAAAAACCAAACAAACAAGGAAAGAAAGTAGGATGGTTGTTGCCAGGGGTGGGGGAAGGTGGGCACCATGATACCCTTCTAACATTTCACATTGTGCCATTAAGCCTATGTTAGAAACAAACACACACAAAAATATTTTTTCCCTTACCTATCAAGACACATTCATGAGAAATTTGATGACATTAAATATGTATACGTTTTTTGTTTTTCACCAAGAAACTGGTGAAAGTTTGGCTATTTTTCTTGTACCCAAGAAAAATATGCATCATTTAAATATCATCAATCACTTGGGATGCGCGATTACATATTTATGAGGACAGATGCACTGTGCTTGACTCTAAAAATGTGTGGCTCATTGGAAAGCATGGCAAGATAAGTTTTTTTGTTATTATTTTAACCTTTGATTATTGATGTGGATTCTGAATAGAAACTTTAGTATTTCAGAAGGTAATAAGTGCAGAATAATTTTGTTGTGAAGTTTTCAGATCTTCATTTATTTCTTTCATATCCTCTAAATGTTTTTCTAAAGCTTCTGCTCATATAAAGAATGCCTTTACTATACTTCTTTTTATAAATATGAACACATTAATTTATTCACAACTGATTAGGACCTCCTGGATACCTAGCATCTCTGTAAGTGTTGAGAAAACAAAGATGAGTATCTTTTAGGTATTTAATGAATCTTCATTATGAAAACTTCTAGGTATATGCTGAAGGTGTAAAGTTGAGTATAACATAAGACTTTCAAGTGATTTGTGGAGAATGAGATGGAGTCATAGATTCACAATTGCCTACTCAGATAACTAACAATGTCTGAGATAAAACTCAAAAGGGAAGATGTGTGATGTCAATTTGGCAAAGTCATTGAACACAAGGTATTAGTAACATCACTGAAAAGTAAAAATGACAAAGTACAGTAAAGTTTTATGATGGCTGACATCCTGCTGGAACATATGGGCAAAGATGCAAATCATGCCATAGGGCAACATGTATTATACTAGACATAGAACAAGGATATTTACAAATCACAGCAATGAGGGATTGGTAACAATATTTTCTCAAATCTGGGCTTGAAAACCCTGCCATTCATTCTACTTCCTACCATAGTGATACTTCTTCAAATAAGAATGTGCAAATAACAAACCCAGTGTTAAAATGCAGAATTTCTATTTTAAGTTGTAAGGCCAAAAGACAAACCAATACAAAAGGGATTCTCTCCATATAAAAAAGGGATATTTCATACCATTACCTACGTTTCTCCTGTGCAGGCAATTTTACAGTTGTGAGGGATCTTTGTTAATCATCCACATCAAGGCATTATTTTATGGCCAAAGAAGCTTAGATCCAGAAAATGAAAATAAATTGACCAAGATCACGGAACTGGGCTCTTGGAGAACCAGGCCCACTGTAACCCAGCAATATTTCCCATATAATTTATGCTACTGGACAACCAGGTTGTAGGTATGTTCTGACTCTGTGACAGGATTTCCACTTTCTTCATGTTCTCTCTCCCCAGCTGTTTTTTTTCTTTAATGTGCTCAATACTTTTCTCCTTTCTGCCTCTCTGAGAAGCCTCAGCTCAGACCTGATCCACCCAAACGTGTGTACCTTCTCCCATCTGCAGGTCTCTGCCAATATCTACAATCAAATAGTTGAATCATTTGGCCCAAATTTGAATAACAGGCCTGACAGGTCTGGCTGTCCCACTGCCTTTTGATGACTCATCCATTAACTTGTAATTTCTGTCAGGTACCTGGACTTTTTTGTCCTCAATCCAATAGCTTTTTTGAAAAACGTTTTTAGTGCAAACACTAAAAATAAGCTCCGGGTTCCAAAGAGGAAGCTCAAGCATGAGAAATTATTTCTGAGACTAAATAAATTACAATTATGTAAAGCCAAATGGGACTTAGAGACTATTTAGTTCCACCTTTCTTTTGGCTGATGTTCAGAGAAGTTCATGCCATTCATTCATGAATGGAATTTGTGTCAGCCATTGGCAGAGCTGGGATCAGAGGCAAGTGCTTCTGTCCTTCTGCCTGATGATCTTAGTTGCACTTTCTGAGGAAAATACAGGCTCAGAGGAATGAAAGAAAACTCTTTGTCATGTACCATGTTTTTAAGCTTTCTCATCTATTATTTCATTTGCCCACACACTCTCAAATGCAGTGAAATCATTATTCTTATCATTCGTTTACAAAGGAAGAGCTGAAGCCAAAACTGAACTGAAAAGTCATACTACTGGCAGAATGAAGTTAGATTTATCAACTTTATACTCTTTTTTTTAAAAAAAACATTTTATTTATTTATTTGACAGAGAGAAACACAGCTAGAGAGGGAACACAAGCAGGGGGAGTGAGAGAGGGAGAAGCAGGCTTCCCACCGAGCAGGTAGCCAAATGTGGGGCTGGATCCCGGGTCTCTGGGATCATGACCTGAGCAGAAGGCAGTCGCTTAACCGACTGAGCCACCCAGGCGCCCCTATACTCTTTATTTTTAATGTAAGTACTATGATAAAAAAAGTTGAGAAGTTACATATCAACTGATACACAATTTTATGATTGCTTATAGACTTGCTTTCTTCAGTGTTCATGACAACAAAAGTTGCCATTTTGAATGATGTTTGTCCAGACCCCAAGTCATATAGAAAGAGCATAGATTTTAATGTCAGGTAGACATCCATTCAAATTCTGGCTTGTCTACTTCCAATATAATAGCTCAACAAGTGGTAGTCATAATAATTTTTATTATTATTCTGTGTCTGAAAGTAAATGTTCTTCTTTCTGGGGGGTGTTGTTTTGTTTTTTTTATCCGTTAGATTCCACATATAAGTGAAATCACACAACATTAGTCATTCTCTATCTGATTTATTTCACTAAACTGAACACCCTCAAGGTCCTTTCATGTTGTTGCAAATGATTAACCATCTTTTGAGGAATAGCATGTCCTATATTAAATATAGAGGACAAAAGAGCAGGGTCTATGTCAGGATGAACTCTTAAAGTGTGTTTTTATTTCTTTTCCACTTATGTCTTCTTATGTTTCATCAAATGACAATGACTGGGACAATTTATATAAAAACTAAAAGCCATACCAAGAACAAATAATGGGTTTATGAGCAAATCATGGATGTATCAGTCAATGAGTAAAAAACCAACATGTACCATGAAAGCTTTCCTATAAGTCTATTTCTCCACTGTTGCACACATTTTTGACCATGAACTTTACAACATGAAGGCATTCCAGTGGTTATGAAGTCCAATTTCCTTATCCCAAGCAGAGGTCTGGAAAAGATTAGTGATTTGCTTTGTGACAGAACTGGTCCTTAAAGACAGGTCTTAGGATTTTTAAGTTTAGTAGTCTTGCTTCTAGTCACCAAGTTGAAATCAATGCCTATTTAAAGATTTACCTCCTTTTTTGATAGACTGAGCCTTTGTTGTAAAAGACTGTCAGTAATTATTCAGTGGTTAGGTGCCAGAAAATGTTTGGTTCTCAAATGGTATCATTTTTTCCTTAAAAAAATAAAATAAAATAAATAAACCAGACCCATTCAGGCACCTACCCCTTACTCATTATCATGTTTTCCTCACTGGCAGGAAGTACTTTGACTATAATAAATGGAAGAATACAAAATCTGAGTCAGATTTTAGATGCTATCTAAGTTTTTAGATGTTATCTATGAGATGTCTACAGTGGTCTAAATAAACAGATTATTTGACAAGGTACATTTGGCATGTCTACTTGTATACACTGGTAAACTGAGATAAGTTTTCCGGATCCAAATGGAGGCAGTACTCAAGTGATGTCTGTTGTTGTCAGATTAAAATCCATTTCGAAAAGTAACACCAAAAGGATTTCAGAGCTGTATCTAAAGGTAGAAAATACTGCTCTATGGCAAAGGCTTCAGACAGTTGGATCAAGATCTGGATAATGTGGCTGAAAATGTTAATGGAAACTTCTCGCTATCACCACATGTTATTTTTGCCTTCATAACCAGATAAACTGACACTTGATTCTTAAAAAGTTATCTTCAAAATATTTGTGGGTATTAGAATATAAAATAACAAAAAAGAACATTCATCTAAAAGAGAAAGATTTTAATGATCCTCTCCTCCATGTAATTTTCTCATTTTGAGGCTGGTGAGGTGGATAGCTTTTGAGATTGGTGAGTTTGTATAGACTTACAATAAATGGACTACATTTTGGATATAGAGTAAAGGAAAGCCTTCAACATGTGAATGAGTAATGTTATAAAAATCTGTTTATTAGTTAGTTAGGTGGACCTTAGGGTGTAAAGAACCAATAGGATTCTTTCAATGAACTAAATGAGGAAGGAACAGGTCCCCAGCTTGGGGCATGTGGAAGACAAAAGAAACACATAACTCCCGAGAGAACATTTTCTTCTAGTTCTCTATCTGATGAGAATTATTTGGCTCATTTGCTTCATTATTTAATAAGCATTTATGGACTACACCCACTGTATGTCAGACACTGTGCCAAGCCCTTCATATTTAAAGATGAGTAAGATAAGTACATGCCCCCAAGTTGTTTAGAGTCTAATGAGGAGGCGGAAAAATACACGTCGACAATACTAAATACAATCATGGAGATCTATGCAGGGAACAGTAGGAGCACAACGAGAGAATACAGATCAGAATAGGATAATGGGGAGGGGCATTACAGAGAGAACGGTTCTTGTTTTGAGTCTTAAAGCAAGGGCAGGGTTTGCTAAGTGAAGGAAAGCAAATGGGAACTAGGGTAATCTAGGGAGGGAAACGAAACAACAGAGACTTTGGACACAGAAACAAACTGAGGGACTTGGAGGGAGGGGGGTGGAGGGATGGGAGAGCCTGGTGGTGGGTACTGGGGACACCTAAAGCGGGGAGCACTGGGTGTGGGGAATGGGGAATGAATCTTGAAACACTGGAAAAAA
>PITA01000419.1:118108-182140 GCA_004023965.1 Spilogale gracilis | reverse complement strand
AGTAACAATAAAAAAAAAAAAAAAGAAAAGATAAACACACACTGAAGGAAGAAGGTATGAATAGGTAAGAAAATGGAGATCAGAACCACTTTTGACTGTTTTAATGAATGAAGAGTAGTTCGATAAAGCTAGGACAAAGAACATTTCTTGTGAGATAGGGAAGAACAGACTTAGAGACCTAGGCAAGCCTACAATTTCAAGGGTCCTTGGCACTTACCCAGTAAATTCGGATTTTTATCCTGGAAGTTATCATTAAAATATTTTACAGATGAGGATGCCCAATAAAATTGCATTTTAGCAAGCTCACTTTGGCACCTGAGTGGGGGACAATGGGAGTGGCTAGGCAGGAGGAAGGGCCTCTCTTAGCATGCTAATGTGGTAACTCACATAATAACTATAAAAGGCAGTGCAACGGTTATGAAAGACATTCAGGAGACATGAACTACAGGATTTGAGGACTGATTTGTTGTAATAGGGAGACAGCAACTCGAGGAAAGGAGTCCATGTTGGCTTTTTGGCTTAAGGTTGATCAAAAAGTTCAATAAACGAGAAAGATCAGTCAGGTGGATAGTCAAAATGATGAGTGTAACTTTGAAAACATTAAGTGTGAGTCAAGGGATGTGCCGACATGTGTTGAATAGGCAGGATAGGAGGCTGGACAGTAAACATTAGTAATGGGAAACTAGAATCAAAGGTAAAAGTGATGATAAGATAGTACCTGGTTGCTCCAAATTTGTTCAGATCCTTTGCATAACTAAATTATATGACAATGTATGAAAACTTTCCAAAAGAGAACCTTCAGCCAATCTGAGGAACTCTAGAGATAGGAAGAGGGGCCATAAGATTGCCAATAAGCTGATATAGTTTCAATGTTCAAGGTCAAGTCAGCCTAACCTCATAACATGAAGGGATCTTACACCAGCCAGACAAAGAAATGCTGTTGGCACATGATTTCTGACTTTCATCAAGATATTTACATAACTATACAAAAGTGCTTTGGACCAAAAGGAGAATTATGGACTGATTCATAATGCAATTAGGTGGTGCACATTCAAAGGAGAGTTTTTAGCCTTTACACTAAGCTGGAATTCACACATATGTCATAGGAGAATCCACTGAAGACATTGGAGCCATAGAGAAAGTTTGAGGGAAATGTAGTAACTGCTGGTCTTCAGAGACTTCAAGGGATGTCAGTTGGAATATGAATTATGTTTTGCAAGATTATAAGGACTAGAAGTAGCATTACTAGATATGAGAAGTTATCCCTATTTATTAATCTGTTATGCACTTGCCCATAGGGAATGGATAATATCATTGACTCTGGAGCCATATTTGTTCAGCTCTACTATTTACTATTTTTTACCTGGGTCACCTTGGGCAGATTTCATTTGTCCTTTCCTGTCTCTTTTTCCTCATAAGAAAATGAGGATGGGGACGCCTGGGTGGCTCAGTTGGTTAAGCCACTGCCTTCGGCTCAGGTCATGATCCTGGAGACCCGGGATCGAGTCCCACATCGGGCTCCCTGCTCGGCGGGAAGCCTGCTTCTCCCTCTCTCACTCCCCCTGCTTGTGTTCCCTCTCTGGCTGTGTTTCTCTCTGTCAAATAAATATAATCTTAAAAAAATATATATATAAAAATAAAAAAAGATTTAAAAAAAAAAAAAAAAAGAAAATGAGGATGATGATAAGACCCAGTTCATAAGGATTTAATGAGTTAATACATGTAAACACACTGAGAAAAGCACCTGGCACATAGAAATTGCTTTATGTGTTAGCTGCTACTATTATTAGTATTTACAGGAACATAGAGGAAAAGTGCCCTCCACCCCCAAGGAAATACTATATAAAAAAATTGATTTAGAGAGGTACTCTTTAAGTAGCTTTTTAAAATTTATGAAATATTTGTAAGCCAGTGTCCAGAAGTTGGTGACAGTTTCCAAGTCTTCTGGTTGCTGACTCGTCTACACAACTCCCATCAGAATATATGGGAAGTCAGTTGCAGGTGGTAACTCCACCCTAGGGCCCAGGACAAATTCCTGCTTGGGCATCTGACAAGGTTAGGTACTACTTTTATTTCTGAGCTCATCTTGCCTACCTTCTTTACATATTTGAGATTTCCATGCAAGTTTTTGACCTCTGTATCAATGGCAATTCAGAATCCTTGACTGATTCCAAGTCCTTATTCAGGGAAAAGGAAAGGGCACCAAGAGACGCTTTTACTTTTAAAAGTTCCTAAGCATAAACTGAAATCCACAGAACCATAAGCACAAAGCAAATACTAAATTTTCATAGAAAATGGAAAAAGACTTATTTGTATCTCCAGGAGTTCAGAGCAACGTTGACATTTTGGTAGCAGCTAAATCAGGGGGAGACTGCTTCTAAATTGTGGTTTGCAGTTTTTCATATCACTGAGTTATCTACCCAGCAATCTAAAATTTCTGGATCAAATCTTGAAACCACATTCATCATCCATTCTCTTCCATCCCTGAATGATAGCTTTCTCCTAGAACATTATTCCATGGAAGGCTGAAGTCAGAGGATATTATCTCCTTGAAAGAATAAAATCTATGGACAAATGACTTTGAGAAATACTATATACCAGAAAGAGCGCCTAGATATTCTCAAGGCAGATTAACTTATTAAAAGGTCCAATAATCAATTTACCTAGGTTTTACATAGTGGTACCTAGTTTACTCCTTTACAGAATTATTTTTAGTTAGTAGCCCATTAATGTATTATAAATCTTATTTGGTGAAAGAGTTGATAACTATTACTTTTAGCTGCTTTTCCTTGAACACCTACTCAGTACTCATTTATTCTTTAAAACAGTCCTTTAATTAGGGCAAGCGGATGTTTCAGTTTGTCTGGGACATTCCCGGTTCACTGCCATTGATCCAATGTAATTATCAATAGTTCCCCCTTTTATTCTCAAGAATGTCTTCATGACCGAGTATATAGATGCTCGACCTATAGTGTAGCTATTATTATCACCCACATTTTTTTTTTTTAAGTAGGCCCTAAGCCTGTCATGAGGCTGAACTTGGGGCCTGAACTCACAACCCTGAGATCAAGACCTGAGCTGAGATCAAGAGTCAGATTTCCAACAAACTGAGCCACCCAGGCAGCCCTGTATTTTTTTTTCCTTTTGCTTACGTTTCTACAGTTTCCCTTCCTTAGCACAGCCAGAATTAACTTTAAAAAATTTTAATTAGTTCATTCCATTTCTCAGCCCATAATCTTCCAATGGATTCCTAACACCCTCAGAATTAAAGTCCCCCAACTGAGTCTTCCAAATCTTTGGGCTTCAAAGACTTAATGAACTGGCTGCTGGCTATTTCTCTGATGTAATTTTTTTTAATTTTTAATTTTTAATTTTTTAATTTATTTTCATTTTTTTAACCACTCCTATTTTTTATCCAACTTTACTGGGCTCCTTATTATCTATGGGACAGATCAAGGATGCTCCTACTTCGATGCCTCTAAACTTGCTGTTTCTTCCCTCTGTTGAAAATCTTTCCCTCTAATTATTTCACTTCCCCCATCCACCCTATCTAAAAATGCTTTTCCTTCTTTTTCTCTAGCTCCTTATCCTACTGTACTTTTTATTTGGTGTTTATACCTCTGATACCCTTCTATTAACACTATGAAACCTCAGTTAAGGTGTAGGTATCCTCTTTATACACAATTAAGGTGTATGTTATATATGTTAAGGGGTATGTATTCTCTTTATATACAATTTCTACTATATTCAGTTCTTCAACATAAATTAACAAAATAATTGAAAATAACTCCACACACTTCCTTACTTTAGAAAACTGACATATTTTAAAATAACGTTGCCAATTTTTCATAACCTCCCCATTCTAGGTGCTTTGATTGGCAAGTACAGTCTTTTGATAAGCATGCAGGCTTTCAAAGAACATGGATTCAATCTGTGTTCTTTGTTTTTGAAAACTGACATGTAATTGAGCCAGAGACACTTGGAGACAAAAAAACTTTCTAGAAATCACCCAGTAAGGCTCCTAGTAGGATAAGGAAAATGCTCAGGAAGAGAAGTGTTCCTTCGAGTCCTTGACTGGATGTGTGGACATCTGTCACCTTTGAGTTTGTTCCTCACCATGCCCTTTGGGAGCTGTCCCTTGCCCACCTAGCAGCAATTTTCTGTCCTGTGGCCCCATCTCATGTACAACACATGTGGACCTGACTGAATCTTAATAGTAAGATTTTACCACCCAAGGGTGGTATAGGGTGGTAGCTTTGAACTTCTTCAACTCTCAGCAGCATCCTTACCAGGGCCCTGTGCTAAGGAACCTTTCCTCTGCAGAGACTGCAGGCCCGAGGGGTCCTGGGGCTCTTTGACCTCTGGTCCCAGCCAGGACAAGCAGCCGTCTTCCTTCTCTGTGTGCTAAGACTTTATCTTTGGTGACTGACTTCCTATTTATTTTGAGAAAAGCACTTAAGCCTGGGACCTTTGGATTAGGCAAATTGCAAAGATGTATCTAATACCCCATTTTAAAATAAAAAGGTTTAAATTGTAAGACAAGAGAGAGAGAGAATCTTTCATCCCCCCATGGATGCAGTGAGTGGTCTAGATTTTGGTGCTGTAATCAGGGAATCGGTCTTCCCTCTCTGCTTTAGTCTTTATCCTAAACCAAGCTCTTACCATGAAGCAGCACATTGCCTCTAGACATTATCCTAACACTCAAATAGATTACTGAAGGGAAAAATGAAAGAATGAGCTTTGGAACATACATTTTCTATAGTATTACTTCATCTGTATTCCAGAGAAAGCATGGGCCTAAATTTTGGCTTCAGGACACAGGGACTGAACTTAAAGCTAAGTATATAGTGTTACTTTCTTAATCATGAAAATTCTGGTGTTCGGTTTTTAGTATACTGTGGTTTTAGTTTTGTTTTTCCACACTCTGAATTGATCAGGAAACTATGTTATATCATTTAATGAGTTATTACGACTGTTTACTGTTGATATGGTTGTTGACTTTTGGTAGTTTAAAAAATGTAACCTATTAGGGCTTATAGATTTATGGGCTGAGAGAAGCTCCATTTTTTGCTTGCCTCTGATTTTATTTGCTTTCCCTTTCTCCTACCTGCATCAGAATAACTATTTCTCTTTGTAAGGCAAAAGAATATTTAAATTAATAGTTGCAGCATCATTTCTGGGGAAACAATAAGATAAATGATTTCTCATGTGTGGGAGAACAAAATAGAGTGGTAGAGAGTGAATTTGACCTCTATTCCTCTGCATACACATGATAAGAAGAGGAGAAAAGGGTTAAGTTTTCATTACATGCTCCTTGAAAAAAATTAAATAAATAAATAAGTAACCAGCTTCTGTATAATTTATATTGCCATAGATAAAATAGATTTCATCATAATTTACATAAAACACATAATTCTGCAATATTGTATGTTGAATTCCTGAAAGTCCCACGCTCAGAAACATAATCTAAAATGTAAGTTGGGGACACCTGGGTGGCTCAATCGGTTAGGTGTCTGCCTTCGGCTTAGGTCATGATCTCAGGGTCTTGAGATCGAGTCCCACTGAGCAGGCAGCCTGCTTCTCCCTCTGCCTGCTGTACAAGATGTGCCTGCGGCTCTCCATGCCTCTGCTCTCTCTGTCAAATAAATAAATAAATCTTAAAAAAAAAAATGTAAGTTGACTGTCAAGTGGAGTTCTTGTTCTTCATTTTAGATATATTAATTGGAATTTAAATGCAATTTAACATGTCTGTGAAATGGATCCCTAAATATAATACTAACTTTCATTTGGATGATTCTTATCTCATTTTATGATTTTTGTATGACTCATCTTTGCTATGTAACAATGAAGAATGGGGAGAAGGATGTAAAAATTCTGACATGTATTTATTGAAACATGATGTAACGAACAGAGAGGGGAAAAGGATGGGATGTAGTCACAAAATAATAATTTAATCTCTATGTCTGAAAAATGTCCAATCAACAATTTGGAATGATACTTTACAAAGAAAAATCAACATTATCTCTTATTCATAAATATTAAATATTGTTTAATAAACATCTATCATTAAATAATAATAAATATCAATTAAATATTTCTTATGCTTCAGAAGCACTTTCAAATGATTAGCTTAGTCATTCAACAGGCTAAATGAAATGAACAGTAATCTGAGAAGAACAAGTTTGCTTTTCTTATCAGACACTATATTGAATACTTTTCAACATTATTTTTTTCATACATTAACCTATTTGTTTCCATTTTTAAAAGGCCAGGAGACAATTGTGAGGTAGTTGTAATACAGAGGATAAGTACGGGCTTCAAATCCTGCCTCTTCTATTTACCTGCTCTGTGACTTCGGGCATATTAACCTTTCTGTGTATCATTCTTTGTAAAATGGCTGCTTATTTTACAAAGCAATTGTCAGAATTAATAAATTCATATACATAACTTGCTTACAAGCATGCTTGGAAAACAATAGAGCTCAGCACATGTCAAGATAGTTTCTAGGAAGCTTGCTTATCATGGCATTAAGATACACATTTGGGAGTTAGTAGATTTGCCTGAATCTAAGATTTAGGGCTTTAACCGAAAAAAAAAAAAAGCTTTTTATTTCATAGCATATATTTTATCCATATGTGTAAAACAATGGTAAAATAAGGTAAGATTTAGAAATCATTTGTTAAAATTGTATTTCTTTAAATTAAATTCAAGAATAGCTTGCAATTGATAATGTCATTTCATACATGATCACATCTTATCTCTCAGGGGGCAAGCTGCCGGACAGACTAAAGCACTAGACTTATAATTAGTCTTATAATTACTATTATATATTATTATTAATTGGAACATAATGCATTAGTATCAATAGAGTATTGAATGGATTCTTCCATTTCTTTTTTTTTTTTTAAAGATTTTATTTATTTATTTGACAGAGAAAAACACAGCTTAGAGAGGGAACACAAGCAGGGGGAGTGAGAGACCGACAAGCAGGCCTCCCACAGAGCAGGGAGCCTGATGTGGGGCTCGATTCTGGGTCTCCAGGATCACGACCTGAGCCGAAGGCAGTCGCTTAACCAACTGAGGTACTCAGGTGCCCCAGATTCTTCTATTTCTACCTAAAACATACCTTGCTCAGAAAATGATTCAAGAACTGTCTTGTTAACTGGTGTCTTTTTCTATGATGATATGAGTTCATTTTGAAATTGGGTTTTTTTGGTATGTCTCTTAATATTCATAGGTAAATATATATCTGTATTTATTTATTCTTGGTATATTAATAGACAGTTTCCAGACTCACCTTCATGGTATTATTTGGAGTAGGAGAGGAATTCAAGGCTCTTAATCAACCAGTCAAAGAGTATTTAATCAGTATCTCCCAAAATCAATGTTACTGTTAGGTTGATTTTAGGAACTGGGTTGAAAGGCATTTAAGAATTCACCTAGGGGTGCCAGGGTGGCTCAGTCAGTTAAGTGTCTGCCTTCAGCTCAGGTCATGATTTCAGGGTCCTGGGATAAAACTCAGCAGGGTGGGCTCCCTGCACAGTGGGGACTCTGCTTCTCCCTCTTCCTCTGTCCCTCCCTGCCCCTGCTCCTGTGCTCTTTCTCAAATAAATAAATAAAATCTTAAAAAAAAATTCATCTATACTCTCTTTGAAATGTGATCACTCTTCTATTTAATAGTTCTAGTTTCAGAGACTTCCTTGAGGGACTGATTTGATTTTTACTATTGCCTGCAAAGATGGTACCACCATTTATTTATTGGCCATTATGCCAAACTCCTTGTTTGCATTTTTCCATTAAGTCCCTTCATGGTGGTTTTTGCTATGATTGTCCACAATTTACAGGGAAGAAAATGGAGGTCACAAGATGATGTCACCTGTTTGAGGTCACACAGCCATGAATACATTGGAAGAACCAGAATGAAATTCAGCTTCTAGTTCCACCCACCTTCAGCAGTCAGAACTCCGCTTGCTGCTTTCCACCCACTACCTTGAATAGTCTTCTTTATCCTGGGCTGAAATCTAAGAGTTTTAAATTTTATTTACCTGCATTTAGTCCAGACTCTTTCCTTGGAGGGTTTGGATGACCCAGTCTTCATTTCCCACTTAAATGAAAGAAGTTTTTTTGTGGCCCTACATATTCTTATTATATTCTGGCTAGAGTTAGTTTCTTATTCATAAACTTTGATATGTGATAAATTAATATATCTTCTGCATAAAATCATGCACCCTCTTTCCAAAGGTCTTGCCTTTTAGAAATGGAAAAGTAAAAAAAAAAAAAAAGATTTGCTTATTCCTTAGAAAAACGGTTTCTATCCAAAATTAACAAGCCTTTTCAAGATGACTGTTTAATAGTTGCTAAAACAATATGAAATTTCATTTAACATCTATAGTTCAGAACCATCATGTCACATATTCATATATTTTTTTTACCTTTCAATAATTGTGGCTAGCGCACATATGTTTCAGGCTAAAGAAGTATGTGATGTGTCACATAGATCCATATCAATCCTTTGGCTTAGAGAAAACTTCTTTTTAAATATCCTGAAACTTTTAAAGAGAAACTCCCCGTCAGCAAAGATTACATCAATAAAACTTTCAAAGAAATAATCTCTTTGGAAAAGAGCTCATTTTTAATCTTCAGCTGTGGTTCTGTTAACTCCCCTGGTTGAAATAAATTGAAGTGGTTACCACTTTTTTATTACAAAAAGGAAGTGGTTCTTAACCTTGGCCGTGTATTTGAATTTCACAGGGGAGATTTGAAAAATAAACTACCCTTTCCTGGACCCCATGAGCATATGTAGTTCATCAGGAGTGTAGTGTGGGCAGCACTCATCCCAAGTGACTAATGAGCAGTTAGAGTTGAGAAGCATGGAGAAAAGTCAAAGGGAGAGGAAAGCCCATCTTCTCCTTACCAGCACTAAGTGCTAATGGAATTCTTTACTTTCTCCTTACTTTATACACATTAAAACTGCTTTAAAAACCCTCTGTCATGAAATTCTTCTAACAGCTAGCTATGACACTTGAAAAATAGCATGTAACTTTAAGATTAAGAAAGAAGTGCTGCAAGGACAGGCTAGTTCTGATCAGAAAACCAAATGATCTGGGTTCTGGGGAAACTTCACTTCCCATTGATTAACCTTGAAGAAAGTGGATAGCCTCTCTGGTCTTCAAATTTGTTTCCTAGTCTCATGTCACCCTTAAGGTTCTTACAATACCCAGTGGTTCGTCTCAGACCACTCAATGTCCCACAGTTTTTAATCTTCTGAGAAAATTTTATTGTATGTAACATGGCCGAAGGGATTTTTTAAAAAAGAAATGAATGCTATCATTTCCTTGAAACTTAATGAACTTTAGGTCAAAATCTTTCATACCTCTGGAAAAGTAAACCTCTATTCTCACTTTCATACAAACTCCCTCTTCAGTGTCCAGGGAAGTTGTTCCCCACTGAAGCCCCTAAAAACCCTTGCCCTTCCTGCTCATTGGAGCACAACGGACCCAGCCCAGGAGCTATTCTCTCTGGTCCCGCCATATACACGGGAGCCTCAGATATGTGCTCTATACTCCTAGGGTAAATTTCAACTTTTTTACCATCCTTGGTCACAATGAATTTCCTTCAGATCTTCAGCTAACTACGGCATAGAGCATCCAAGTCTTTTTTTTTTTTTTCATGCAAAACTGTCAATACTTTCAATTCCCTTCTCAAAATATGACCTTCCCAAGATTTTCTACATGTATAGTCGTCACTGAGTGCTTCACAGGTCAAGTAGTTTAACTATTTGTCAATTTTCTTCATAGATGTTTACATAGTCCATATAAAAATAGCAGTAAGTCACTCTTTATTACTTATATTACACTTCTCAAATTTGCTTGCTAAAGAGAAGCAGGAATAGGCATTTCTCCTGAAGAATGCACACTTGAAATGTACTTGGCAGTAAGCAGCTGATGTCATCTATGCATTGCATCGGGTCACAAATCCTAGTGACATAATTTATAATAACCTTTTACTTATTGAAAATTGCCCGGACTCCTGCTGTGCTGTTCCTTTAGAAAAACTGGTTGGTATATAGTTTTTAATTAAATATTTTAAAGCTATCCTTTTGTAGGCCTGTTCCACTTTAGCTAAAGTTATGACAGCTTGCCTCTGTTGGTTTAAAAAAAGAAGGCATAGTTTATTGCCTGTCTCTCTTTCTCTCTCTCTCTCTCTCTCTCTCTCTCTCTCTCTCTCTCTCTCTCATGCGTGTGCGCATGCGTACACAGTTACAGACAATTAGTATTTTTAAGTAAAATAGCCTATTTTAGAGATGTGTGAAGGGTAAGTCTGAATGTGCTGTTAATTTAACATGTTGTCAGTGTAAACAGTCTAGACATGAAAAGGAATAATTTGATGAAAACATCCGTATTTTGTAATATAATTATTTTAATAATGATGAAGTATTATTATTGGAATAGAACTATGTTTTCTTCTTCTCTACTGCATTTTGTGTGTGTGTGTGTGTGTGTGTGTGTGTTACAGAATATTAACAATTTGAAAGAAGCCACTGCATAACTATAGTCATCTTATCTATATCCCCTAAGCGAATTGCTTTTCCCGCTATCTAATTTAGCCAAAGAACATCTCCTTGCTCGGTATTATAAACCATTTTATTATTTTCTTACACTTGTTTATTAGTCATTTTGTATGTCATGTTTTGTCATCAGGGAAGGAAAAACCACATTCAATTTTTCTTTCTTTTTTTTACCCCTCTGATGTGCTATTTTAAGATTGAAAACCTAAATAACAAGGGAGTTCAAGTCTTGTTTGAAATATAGACACATTATTCTCAACAAGAGAAATTTTAAATTTACAGTTAATTTTCTTGTGCAAAAATTCTTTTAATTCAATCTTGGAAAAACACACACATTTTTGCAGATATGACCTGTAAATTTTTCCTTTGACTCTTGTTAGTGTTTGGCAATAGTTCCCAGATTTTGCCAACAATTTTAAAAGGACTGCTTTAATGATCTAATTATTTCAGTTTGGTAATTAGCTACAGTAGCATTTCAAAGCATTACTGATCTGCCTTGTCTGGGATAACCAGTATTTTAGAAAATAGACTAAAGTCATAGAGATCCTGGATTGTTCTTGTCTTCACGTTTACACTTTAACTTTGGACCCCTGAGACACGCAGCTTTTGTGATTCTGCCCCAATCCAGAATTCTCAAACATCCCTGACAGCTAAACTAGAATAATCTTTGGGGAAATCTCCTCTCAAGTTCCTATGTTTTCAGTCATTAACAAAAAAGAAAGAAAAATGTTAAAGGTAGCTAGAACCGTCCAGTGCTTACAGCTGGTTTCAGCAATTTCAACTTACGCAAGACCCGTGTTTGTGAAAGCAACTCAAGAATCTTTGAACAGGATGTAATCAACCTCCGATCTTCTGAGAAACACTGCAAAAATGACTTCCCCTGCCAAAAATAATAATGTCGTTTACAAGCAGCCCTTCCATGTCTGAGGAAGAACTAGCCCCACGTGTGAGTTTATGCGGGCTTCAGAGGAGCTAGCAAGGAAAAGGGCAAATCCTACCCACCCCAGCCTAAAATACCCCATACCACAACCCATGGGAAGCTGTGGTCCATCCCAAAGGTGCTGGCAACATCCAGGAAGATTCGTAGCCACAAAGATCCAAACGGTAAGTGACCCCAGACAAAGGGATTATCCTTGGCAGCCATTCTGTCCCCTTCCCTCTGGAACCAAGCTGCCCTCCTGTGTGAAGGCAGAGCTGTCAAATACCTCTTAGTCACCAGCCCCAACCCAAATCTTTCTCTCTCTCTCTCTTTTTTTTTTTCCAGAATGTCATCTGGCAGCTTCCCTTAAAGGGCATTAAGAGCTCTCGGGAGGGAATATTCCTGAATGATCCTTTAGATAAGTTTCATCCCAAAAGCCCTGCACCTACCTCTCTGTCAAGTCTGGGCTGTTCAGTCCGCATGGGCTGGATGTGAAAAAAGACCCAGGACGATGGCTTCTGCGAATTTACCAGAAAGAAAGGACCTGGGATGCTTGTCCTTTAAGTGTCTCTAAACATGGTTTGCATAGCTGGATCTCTGCTTATCTGTGCCTTTCGGCTTTCGCTTCCATACATGGATCTGTTCCCAACAGTAACTGCAAGCTGTGGAAAAGCAGCTATCTGGCAGCTCCCCACTTCATCCAACACATGGACGATAAAAATACACATCTAGAGATCCTCCCAGCCAGGCCCATTTCCCACCCCGCCATCCTGCCACGGTGCCTTTTTGGAAAGACGTTTTCAGATTGGCATGTCTGCTCCCCAGACATTTGGAGCACAACCGCTTTCCCCCTGATTCTCACATAGAGCTTTTTAGGATGTGGCTTTGCTTAGCTTTATGAAAACAGAGGCATGATTGCTGTTCCTGACCTGAGTTTTCGTCCTTAAAGATTTTAGTGTGAAGATGCGTACAGGACCTGTACAAGGTTTAGTCAATGGATGAACATATCAGTGAATGGCTGAACAAATGGACAGTGTGTATGAAAGAATACATACATATTTCCTGCATTTATTTAGTTAAGAATAGTTATTAATACTCTGAATTATTTGTCTTAAAGAATCAGGTAGGAATAGAAAGTCAAAGCAATGAAAATCTCTAAGACAAGAGAAGCCAGGATCTTCCTTAAACAGTTTCTCATTTAGGATATAGTAGCAGTTCCTCATAAGCCACTGACTGACATATACTGTGAGATTTAGAAAACTTCTTTTAATGTTAAAGATTGCAAACTTGAATAGAATACTAATTGTTGCATTTGTTAACGGTCAGTGATACTTTAAATGACATGAAACTAAATTTTAAGGATGGGGTCGGGGAGGGAGAAATTCAGCTCTGGCTAATAAAGATATAGGTGAGAGGTAGTCCTTTCGGGGGGTTGGGAGTGGAAACTCCACTTAGCCTTTAAAATGGAAAAGCCTGCTAACTGGGCTTTTCCATTTTGAAATTTCTCCCATTTTAAATTCTCTCTCTCTCTTTCTCTTTCCCCCCAAGTCTGTTGTTACTCTTCTGTGTGTGTGTGTGTGTGTATGTGTGTGCGTGTGTGCACACATATATAAAAGAGAGAATTTCCAAATAACATTTTTTCATTCGCCATTTTTTTCAGAGTCATGTTAAAACTCTTATAGAGTCTCTTGTTTGAAGAACACAAAGTAAATTTGAGGTATACAGGGATAATTTCATTTTTTATGTACTGAAATGGAATTAGTTTGCTTAAAACATCCCAGAGGAAAAGGAGATGGATAGACAAAACAAGCTTGGCAAAATGATAATCGTTTTGATTATCATTGAGTGATCAATAGGGAACTCATTATATGATCCTCTCTACTTTGGGTATGTTTCAAAATTATGGAGCCCGGGAAACAACCTGAGGCTTTCGGGGTGGGGTGGGGGATGGGGTAACAGGGTGATGGGCACTAAGGAGGGCATATGTTTGTTGAGCACTGGGTGTTATAAACGACTATTATATAGTCGTTATGTTATAAATGTTATAAATCATTGAACACTATATCAGAAATTAATGATGTACTATACAGTGACTAACTGAACATAATAAAAAAGAGATTACTTAAAATCTTAAAAAAATAATAAAATTTGTGTAAAAGAGGAGAGAAGAGTAAAAGATAGATATATTAATGATGAGTTCTAGGAATTCTAGATTTTCATGATCTCTATGCAAAGCACTAAGGTCAGAACAAGAGGGGGCAAGTTTTTTTTTATTCAAAATATTCTGACATTCCACCTTCCCCTCTTCCCCTTCAATCAGACATACATATGTGTGTGTGTACACATAAATATATTCCATATAATAATACACTTTATGTTGTATAATATCTACACAATGTATTATACATGCATAATAACATATTTTCTATATAATAACATATATCCTATATGATAATAATGTATAACCAAGGAAAATTAAGATATTGATATTTTAAAAGCTGAGCAAATATAGCTCAGTGATGGAATGGCAGGTGGTGACTGTACCCATGAGCCATTCAGGACTCTTTCTTCCCTTCCTTTTTTCTGCTTTAGAAATCTGAAAGGGAAGGTAGCATCTGGGGGGCTCAGTCAGTGAAGCATCTGCCTTGGGCTCAGGTCATGATCCCGGGGTCCTGGGATTGAGCCCTGCATTGGGCTCCCTGCTCAGCGGGGAGCCTGCTTCTCCCTCTCCCTCTGTGTGCTAGCTCTTTCTCTCTCTCTCTCTCCCTCTCTCTCTCTCTCTCTCTCTCTCTCTCTTTCTCTAAAATAAATAAATAAAATCTTAAAAAGAAAGAAAGAGGGGCTCCTGGGTGGCTCAGTCATTAAGCATCTGTCTTCGGCTCAGGTCATGATCCCAGAGTCCTGGGACTGAGCCCCACATCGGGCTCCTGCACAGTGAGAAGACTGCTTCTCCTCTCTCACTCCCCCTGCTTGTATTCCCTCTCTCACTGTTTCTCTCTCTGTCAAATAAATAAAATCTTTAAAAAAGAAAGAAAGAAAGAAAGAAAGAAAGAAAGAAAGAAAGAAAGAAATTCCAAAAGGAAAATCTTTTTTTTTTCTTTTCCTCCCCCCCCCCCCCGCATTGTCCCTTGCAGCTGGGGACAACCATGTAACAGGAATCCCCTGAGTGACTTTAGGAAAATGTTTACTTATCTGTTAAAAAGGGACAGATTCAGCTTTTTCCCTTCTTGCCCTTCTACCTCTTCCACCTATTTCCTTCCCAGAGAACAGACTTGACTCCCGAAATCGCAGCCCTGTTTGGTGGACAGGAGGAGACAAGCAGGAGACAAAGGCTTGTGAGGTGAGCAAGCTGGAGCAGACAGAAAGAATTTCAGTTTGCTTGTTTGTTTATCTGACAGAGAGAAACACAGCTAGAGAGGAAACACAAGCAGGGGGAGTGAGAGAGGGAGAAGCAGGCTTCTCACTGAGCAGGGAGCCCGATGCGGGGCTCATGACCTGACCGAAGGCAGATACCTAATGACTGAGCCACTCAGGCACCCCAAGAATTTCTGTTCTTGACAGCATCATTGTGTTGCTATAGCAATGAACTACCCACCCATGGACTTCTTGTTCTTTGAGAAAAAGAGAACCAGAATTAACATAAAAAATGGATGTCATCCATTTTGAGAGATCAGGCTTTTGTTGAGAATTCTTTTCTTTTCTTTTTTTTTTTTTTTCAGTTCCAAGTAATTTGGTGGATGATAGTAATGTTCCAAATCAAATTCTGATTTTTGCCCTCTGCCTTCAGCATTATTCAATCCTCCCCCAAACCATTTAGGATAAAATATAAACTTCTTAGCTCAGTTCTCGGATATGTTTCAAAATTTACTTGTAATGCGGATCTTCATCTCATCTCTGGTCACCCACCCACCAATGTCCTTTCATTTCTCCAGCTTCGGATGACTGCTGTGTGTGTCCAGCCTGGCCAGTTCGAAAGCCCTGGTTCTCCTCATACTTCTTATGCTGTTTACCTGTGCCTTTTCATTCTTCATTTTCTTCTACATTTGGCTAATACTCCTTGAATTTCGAGGCTCAGAGTGGCAGTTTTCTCCTCTGGGGAGAGGACCCTAGCCTTTCCAGTGTGGTTTAGATTCCAGAGCACACATCCTACAGCCCTTCCACTGTGTAATTGTGCAGCACCTGCTATTTCATTGGTTTGCTTTTCAATTCAGTTTCAAGTTCCATACAGTCAGAGAACAGATTTCACTTGTGCTTGTATTACTAAGACTTTGCATACAATACGCATTCAATACAATATTTAAATGAATAAATGACAAAATGGGTAGATAGGTAAGTTATTCTTGATCAGAAAGATAAAGATGTGGATTCATTGCATAGCTTTAATGAGACGCCTCAATCTTGCAGCAGGGTTAGAATTGAGACAGTCAGAGAGACTGGCCCTGGCCAACTAATGAGTACATATGTCCTGAGTTCCTGAGTGAATAAACGGTAAAATGAGAAAGCAGGAATTTCAGGTGGACAGAGTTTGAGTCATTGCCAAGAAGCAAGAATCAAGAAGTCAAGCAAGAATCTGCTTGACTAATTGTGATGAGCCCACGTTGGCTGAGGCTTGGAATGGACAAAACCCAAAGGACCTCGAGTGACAGGATTAGCAAGTTGATTTTGGGTATGTTAAGGGGAGGAGTTTTGGCACAATCAAAATCATGATTTTTTTTTTATGAGACTTAATTTTCCTTCTTGATGAGACTTGATAATAGAATACTACAATCTTGAAAGCAAGTGTTTACTGAAACAAGCAGGTGGGTGGGTTCTTACTTGGCAGGAAAATTCTTGATGAGGTTTTCTTTGTTTCTAAAGGTATATCCTACTTTCTAAGTCAACTATTGAATATGTTATAAGAGAAGAAGGAAGAGAAGGAGAGGTGTAATCTCCCATCAGAAGTATTGGGGCTCCAACTAGTTTAAAAATTGGTGTGTCATGCTTATACGATCACTTGCATTTTAAATTCTGCACAGAGCATTGAAAAGTAGAATCATTGTGCTTAACATAACAGATTGCATAGCCCTATATAACAGGAATATTTAATTCACTTGGTGTTTTCATTGTTAAAATATTTGATTATTTGCATCATATATCCTTGTATGTCAGATTACATGATCTGATGCTTTGAAGTCATCAATAGCAATTTTGCTTTGAGCTGGCAGTATCCAGGGAGATGATCTTGGATAACTTCATCTCATTTTTACTCTCTTCACAGAGTTTGATTTTGCTCCTCTGTGCCATTTGCAAGTGATAAGCCTTTTTGCTTCTACTTCTTTCTAAACTCATGGCCCATAATCTGTAAGAAACATTAAAAAAAAAATATTTGCAAGCAGATTTTTTTTTTTTTTGGTCTTTCATTATGAGCTCCTGAACAACAGAAAAGAAAGCCCAGACTGGTCTCACATTCCTTCTGGGATTTAAATTCTCAAGCTCATCTAAGTACCAAATGATATTTCTTTGACTTTATGTGGAACGTAAGGATCTCTCTCCAAGAGAAAGAATCTAAGTTGGGATAGCGATAGTAACTTGAGAGTTTAGTTTTATATCTCATTGAAAAAAAAACAAAACAGGGGGCGCCTGGGTGGCTCAGTTGGTTAAGCGACTGCCTTCGGCTCAGGTCATGATCCCGGAGACCCGGGATGGAGCCCGACATCAGGCTCCCTGCTTGGCGGGAAGCCTGCTTCTCCCTCTCTCACTCCCCCTGCTTGTGTTCCCTCTCTGGCTGTGTTTCTCTCTGTCAAATAAATAAAATCTAAAACAAAACAAAACAAAGCAGAACAAGATGAAACAGTATTCAATTATTTTTGTTCTTTATTGAAGCTGTAGATTCTCCTTTGAAAGTAGATCAGAATATTCTTGACTTTAGGAACTGAGCCTAGTATATACTATATACCATCTAATCTGTGTATAATATCTAATTTTAATATTTTATTCCCAAAGTAATATTTTTAAATAAATACATTTAAAAAATATATTAAGGACATTAATCTCTCAGATTTTGCTGTTACTGGGAGTGTTTTGTTTTTTTTTTTGTCACCAGATACTGATTATAAAAAAAAAAAAATCCATGTTTAAAAACCTTTACCAATTGTAATAGTGTATCATTTAAAGTCTATTCTATCTTATTCTATCTTCCTGTGTAGACAGCCCAATTAAGCGTGATCATGTCCACGGATTTATCTCTACAGAACAGGCAGAGACATTAATGTACAATGAATAAGTTTTTTGTTTTGTTTTGTTTTGTTTTTACAAATGGTTCATTTTGAGCTATAGGCAGAGCTTGAAAAGATGAGCTGAAGCAAGGGTAGGCAGTTTCAACATATTTTGGTTGCAATTGTTGGACACCTGAGTAAAGAGAAAATGTTGGAATGCCATAGAATTCTCTCTCACTGGGACCCCAGGCAACGTTTTTGCAGGAGAAGGTGATTTAAAGGCACCGATGAATGAGGAATCATTCTGTCAGGTTAGTTGAAGCCAGACTGAACAAGGGTCGGTAAGACTGTTATGAACTAGAAAGGACTGAGCTGTGCTTTGATGAGGACATCAAGAGGCAAATCTTGAGCTGTGAGGTTGTAAAGTCATGGAAACATTTCTCCAACACATTTGGCCATTGGTCCAAAGAAAAGTTAAGAGACTTTGCAAAAGTACGTGTTACTATGCATTTCTGAGGAACTAACCATGTCCAGAGGCTCACAAAGCCATTGCAGCCCATAAAGTCTTGTATACATCACCCAAGCTAGTCATTAACATAGGAAAAGGCAGGATGAGTATTTAGAAAAATGCCCAGACATTACAGGGAAATCTATATTTCTCTAAACTCGAGCTTATTTTATTTGCAATACTTTAAAACTACCTATAAGTTATTTCAATGAGATTGCTTTCTGAAGGTAACAAGTTCAGTAAATCACTCTGCTTTTCTCCAGTGTTTTCATCCCACATGTAAAATTTCAACCATGATGGACAGAGAGTATCTGGTCTGAAAAGCTCCCCAAGTTTCTTATCCACCGATACAGGTAAATGGAAATTGCAGCTTTTCAACCACAGTATTACTCATTGTGATTGGTTTCTGACTCGTTGCTGAATCAAATAACACTGGTAAGTGTAATAAGATGTTTGAAAATATTCTTTTGCTTGTTCATCTGCTTGGAGGACATCAAATCTTATAGCAGTGGTTCTGATCAAGAAACAGCTGGAAATGGCAGCAACCAATAGGGAGAAATCAAGAATGGAAAGTTGATTTTGAATGAGAGGCGTTGTCCAACTGTGAGACTGAGTGATTGCAGCTGAGAATAAGGGCAAAACACAATCGCTGGTGGCTCCAGGTACAAAGTTATTGAGAACCTGTCCGGTTTAATGTAATTTTCTGTTGTCACATTCACATTACATCCATATATTATAAGATTGTGGAGGAGGAAAGAAGTGCTTCAGCGTATTCTTATTCTTAATTACAGCTTCTGAGCTGTCATGACTTGAAATTACAATGATTAAAAAGTCTCCTTCAGAATATATTCCAAAGCCAAATTGTGTATGGGACAGGTAAGAGTGCCTCATCATTAAATGGTCTTGGATATGCATTACCTCTGTAGCCTGCCATCAGTTTTTATATTGGTTGTGCTCTGTTTTCTGGACTTGGATAGCTATGGGCAAAGTCATTTCATTCTTCCTGGTTCCTAACTATGTTATTAATTTATTGAGCTAGACTGAAGGAGCTGATCAATTAATATGTGTTGTCGAATAATCTATAATTACAACATTTTATGTTTGGATGCCACTTGAGTTTGGGAAACACTTTGGCATGCCTTATTTAATTAAACTTCACTTCAACGCCAATATATTGTCCAAAATATGTGTCTCTTTAAGCCTCATTACTTCAAAGCTATACTTTCTGTATCACACAAATACACTGCAGACACATAAAGACAGACACATAGCTATGTAAGAAATAGTCCCCAAAGTTGGGGCGCCTGGGTGGCTCAGTTCCTTAAGTGTCTGCTTCAGCTCAAGTCATGGTCTCAGGGTCCTGAGATGAGCCGCAAGCTGCCTGTGGCTTTTAGAGTCTGCTTCTCCCTCTCCCTTTCCCCCTCCCCCTGTTCTTTCATGCACCTTCTCTCTTCAATAAATACATAAAATCTAAATAAAGAAAAAGAAATAGTCCCCAAACTTATGCTTCATGCTTTTTTTAGTATACCTAATGATATAATTATTTTAATAAAAATCTTTCTCCTGCTTGTATTACAAACATGATCACTTGATGATTAATAATCTTTCCTTTCTTTCTTTGTGTGAGACCTAGATGGGGCCTATTAGTAACCACATGGAATACAAACAGGAATAAAATAAAGTTCTTGACCTCAATGAGACTGAAATTCACTTGTTTCTTCACCCATTCCTTCCCAACTAGCTTTCTCATTACACAATCTCAGAAAAAGAAAAAAGAAGGAAGAAAAAGCACTTATTTTAGAACTTTGAGAGTCAAGCTGGAGCCCGGGCAGCCTTTCCACTTGTTGGAACTCTTCTGTCTACGCTTAGATGTACAACACTCTTTTTCATCCGGTTGCTTTTATAATGCAAAGGGCAGAGGCAAATTATTTGGAGTATAATCAGTGGGTCCGGGGTATTGAAACACTCCTCTTCGTGACAATGCCAAGTTACTTCATTTGTTCATGAAGCACTTGAAAAATGAGAAAGAACAGCAGTAGGCCTTCAAGAGAGAGCAGAGAATGAGTTGGTTTCCAATGCTTTCATTACCAAAAGTGGGTGTTAAAATGCATAGAAATGTTAAATCTCTCCTAAAAAAAATCAGTGAATGACAGACCAGTTGCAGTTCACTCAACCCTAATTTCACACTCTTAAGAGACCATACAGAAGAATGGTTCCAAAGTATAAAACGTATTTTAATTTCACCTGCTGAGTGTTAATGTGAAACATTGGAGAGGAAGCTTTTAAAGGGAAATACAATATCAGTACCACCACCTACACCCCCTCAAACAAAAATTATAATGTATGTGTATGGAAGGAAGTCTGTTCTGGGGAACACTATTTTTTTATTGAAATGTATGTGTAGGCTTAAGAATGTCAGGTCTGACCATGAGACAAAAGTGCAATACGAATTGTTGGTATTCAGACAGCATTTTTCTTTTGAGGCTCCCAAAGCAATTTATGGGTGTAACTCAATCTTTGTTGTTGTTATTTGGAATCTTAGCCAGTGTGCCTTCATGCATCTAGCAGCCTGGAAAGTGACCAGGTCTCAGGGCAGTTGAAGCTTTTAGGGATTTAATTTCTTGTTAAGCCTGGCGAACAGACGGTAATGACCTTTAAACTGAGGTGATCCACAGGCAGTGGGTCTTCTTGGACTGTTGTTCCGTGGATGTAGGGACGTCATTCAGAGCTCCAACCCCATCATGGCCACAGTCTGCATAATGCTCCAACAAGTAACAGATTAAAAGGCCCAGGTCCTTTGAAGTTCCAGTGTCCATACCTAGAAATGGCAGAGGGTTTATTCCAAAACGAAAATCTGGTGAAAAGACCACATCAGACTTTCTAACAACATTGCAATATTTTAATTTAAAAAAATGTTCTATTTAGACCATTTATATTTCACATCAGTATAGTTATTTTGGGATTGAGCTGCCATACTAGAGAACCATTGGGTCCTTATGACATTAAGACTTATGCAAGAAAGAGTACATTGTTGCCATGGGGATCAGTAAATAGTCTTCATCCGAGACACTAGTTCCCACTGCCAAGACATGGTGGGAGAAGGTGGTTCCCACAGACTCTGTTTTCTCTAGACTAAAAATATAGCATGATTTCTATTAAAGGGCAATTAAAAAAAATTCTCGGTGATGTAGCCTAAAAGAAGCATACCCTATCATTTTCAGAACAATTAAGCAGGGAGCTCACTATCTAATACTTTGAGATTGTATTTGCACGCAATATTAATTATGTTCATTCTCTGTCACATCAAAGGTGGTGTTGCAACAGCAGCTTTTCTTAGTGCTGTTCAAGGGTCTTTTAAAAATAAACGGTTTATGTAGATACATATATTAGAGACATAAATTACTTCCTTTTAAGGGTTACAATATGAACTTAGCACTTTGAAGTTAACTCTTTAAAGTCATTGCTTTGGAATATTGCTCCAAAGGGTTGTGATGAACGAGAATTCTATTACTTCAGTTTTTGGCCTTTAGTCAAGAAATCCAAAACCGAGGTGCCTGGGTGGCTCAGTTGGTTAAGCATCTGCCTTCAGCTCAGGTCATGATACTGGAGCCCTGGGATTGAGCCCAGCATCTCAGCAGGAAGCCTGCTTCTCCCGCTCTCACTCCCCCTGCTGTGTTCCCTCTCTGGCTGTGTTTCTCTCTGTCAAATAAATAAATAAAATCTTAGAAAAAAAAATCCAAAACCTTAGAACTTTCCCCCTGAAGTTTATTATTAAATAATAGGTCCAGATATCTATAAGTAACCCTTGCATAAGGTGTTGTAGAGTTTGCAAAGTGATTTTACCACCATTTTGCCCAACATACTTCACAATCCTGTGAGACAGGTAAGGTTTATAATCAGGTAATCGTTTCCTTTTGTATGATGAGATGGCAGCATAAAAAGTTCAAAATGTGGGGTGCCTGGGTAGCTCATTCGTTAGGCTTGTCCCTTCGGCTCAGGTCACAATCCTGGAGTCCCGGGATCAAGCCCCGCCTCCGGCTCCCTGCTCAGTGGGAAGCTTGCCTCTCCCTCTCTCCCTAGCCCTGCTGGTGTTCCCTCTGTAGCTGTGTTTCTCTGTCAAATAAATAAATAAATCTTTTTTTAAAAAAAGTTCAAAATGCTTGGCTAAAGCTAAACTGATAATAGATGTAAGACTGAGCCAAAGGGTCTCAAGATGAATAAGACTCTTTCTTCTCTACTGTGGTATTAGGAAAATGACACACTTCATCGCCTACAATTCATCCTCTAAACTCTATTATTCCATCATCAAGACTTCTGGATGTAATTCTGTGACAATGAACACTAAAGTAATCACCTGAATTATTGTCTGAAAATTTTGTTGAACTGAATAGCACTTAAGGAATATTATTCATCAGCTGGGGCAGGGATCATTCACGACATGTGTAAGGGTATTTATTTTAAGGAAATTTGACACACGTGATAAAGAACTCATTCTCAGTTCATTATAAGTTCTGCCAAAATTGGGTTTTATTTTGCCACTTAGAGGTAAGTTTCCTCCTCTTCCTGCTCCCACTCCTCCTTCTTCTCCTCTCTGCCCTCCCCCATGACCACTTGTGACTTGTCAGCCTTCGTAAGCTTATCATTGCACAACTTAACCTATTTTTTTACATTACTTTGCTGGATCTCAAGATAGCACACCCAGGTTTACAAGATTATTGTTATTCCTCATGCTGTCTTCCTCCAAGGTATGTTCCTTATATAGAATATTTCCTGGGCTGTTTCCAGTTTTAAATGAGTACAATTCATCAAGGGATCAACACTCACTAAAGAACTAAAGTATAGGCATTTTGAATGAATGCTTCTCAGAGGTTCTAAATCGTACTTTCCTCTTCTTAAACATTACTCCTTTTCATGCTGCCTCATTCCTCCCCGAGCATCATTTTCAAAAGCATTTAACTTGGTAAGAATTTCTCTTTTTCAGCTGCCCCCTGGGAGAGACTTCTGTGGGTTCTTACTAACCAGGTCCCATCTCCACACAGCTTCTTTGTCGTCTTACCTTTCATTCCTATGAGCTACACCCATGACCCTCCACAATTTTTATTTTCTCCTTAAATTGTAGAGTCGGCTTCTTATGTTTGCCACCAGAGAATCCTGCTTGCTATACAAGAATGAAAAGAAAGTGTTATAATTAATGCTGTTTCCTCCTTTGAGCAATATTGTAAAATAACCATATTTTTGTCATCAAGCATTATTTAGTAAAGCAATATTATATTTCCTCATAGCACAGAATTTGTTTACCAACATATGGTACATTCTATTCAAATCTCACATTGTTTTTCATAGGCTGTGCTTACTCCATTTTGGAGGAGGGAGCCCATATGAAATAGATCTGTTCTTGAAAGCTCCCTACAGTCTTTATACTTGGAGCAATGGTTCCCAAACCTCATCAAAATCAGCTGGGTTCAAGACCCACTCATTTGGATATTGCACCACTTATGAGGCTCATGTTGGAGACAGAGAAACTGAAATACTGCCTCAGTAATTTCTTTAGGTCAAGGATAGAATTTGTTCAGTCTTTTCTCTAGTCTTGGAATCTGTTTGCTCTGCTAACTGAACTATCCTAATCAGACCAATAATGCCCTTTACCTGCAGTGGGGCAGGTGAGAAATACATTCCAAAGGGTTGGGGGTTCTGCCCTTCCCTCCTTCATGCTGCCTGCTAATGTGAGTCGTGGCGTAGTGGACACTTTTGGCAAAAGGTAAGTGCCCTAAACTAAAAACCATATTCTTAGTGAATTTGTTTATTCCTGACTGAGGCTTAGGTTCTTCCCATCAAAGACCATCACAAAGTCACTGAGAAGAGGTGCCTTCCTATCTTTTGAAATCTCGAGGTATGGAGACTGGCGAGAACAGGGCGAGAACATTGACCATCAGGGTACCTCTTAGTTCACGTTTCCCACTTCTGTGGATTTATAGTAAACAGTTCCCTGGAAGCCTCTGCTCAGATCAAGACCAGAAAATAAGCACAAGCATGTTCAAATCCATTCTTATCAATTATACATATCTTTCTTCTCCTGATGAATATGCTAAGGAAGGGAGGATGAGAATTTATCGTGGGAAAATAATTATTTTCTCTGAGTCCGCTCCTTGTCCTGTGTTCCCCATGTCAGTAATCATGACAACCATTTGCACAATCTCTCAGCTTTGGAATCAAGCTTCCAACTGGTCTCTGTGCCTCCTGCCTGGAGTTCCTCCTATGTCCACCTCATATTGCTTCCAACATGATCTTTCCTAAGCCTGTCTCTGATTTTACTGCTCTGCTTATTTAAGTCTTGTAGTGACTTCCCAGAGCTTTGTGGTTCCTCTCAAATTCCCCAGCTTCTGTATGTGGCCCGGAACCCGCTTGCTTCTTTTGGCTCATCTTCCATTCCAGTCCCACAAGCATGCTCTACTCTGGTCCTGCAAACTCTTTGCCTCTGTTCTCAAGAATTTCCCAGGTGTCATTCTCTTCATTTAAAACCTTTTCATTTTTTTTCTCTCTACCCATTAAATTCCCATTCTTCAAGACCAAGCTCTTGAAAAGGACTCCTTCTGACTTCTTAGTAATGAAGATATTTTTTTCTCTGTGTCTTCAAAGCACCCTTAGCAACCATTTAATGCCCATCATGGGAGATCACACTTGCTGGTTCATTGGTCTGTGTCTTCCACTGGGTGTAAAACTCTATGAAGGGAAAGAGGGTGTCGCTTTGTCTTTCTAAGCCAAGCGCCCAGAAGTATGCCTGGAATGTAGAAAGCAATCAAATTTGCTTTTGGAATTAAAGAAGAAATTGAACGGTCAATAAAGGAAGTAGATAGATGATGTAAAAAAATATCTGAAGTTTGCCAGGAAGGCAGACTTGCAAAGCACACTTTCCCACAAACAATTTCTCATGTCTAAGTATCTCCTTTTGCACTCTCATCTCCAACCTTTCCATTCTGCTAAAACCGCACTTTTCAGGCCCAGCCGGCTGACTCTCCCCAGGACTCTAGGTGAGGTTCTTTTCCCTCTGTAATAAATATCGATTTGGTATCATGTACTCTTGCTTAATCAAGCTATCTCATTTCCCTGAACCAATTAACTCAAAATTTCTGTCTCTTCTGATATGTTTTTCTCAATTAATTAGAAAAGAAAGTAAATTCCCATTAGTGCTCCTGTATCTAAACATGGAACTCATCAACCACCTCTTTAGCCCCAACTACCAGCAGCTCCTCTGCCTCCGGAGGCTTCTAGCACATTAAGCAATGTGTGAGAGCTACAGAGTGCAAGACCAGAGGGTGAGCCCCAGTCTTCCCACTTTCCGGGTCACATAGAGTATATCACCTCTCCTTTGAACCTTGGGCTCTTTTCCAGAGAGTTGTGGATTACACTCTCTTCCATGTGCAGTTTTGATAATATGGTGGGATGCGGTATGGGAAAGCCTCAAATGTAGCACATAGGTTCTCCGGAGATGAGTGCTAATTATGTGTGTTAATATGAGGAATCATTCAATTGATATTGAATATCCCAAATTGCACTGAGTTTTACACTCCTGTGTTATGGAGTTTTCAATATTTTAAATCAAATTAAATAAAGTATACAGGACAAGAGTCTCTAAGTTGTAGAGAGTAAAAAGGTATTTTATTGCAGCTACCAACACATTATAAAAATTGATGTGCCTATTGAGACCACTTGATTTCTTGATTGGAAAGCTTATTGCTGCCCTTCAAGTGCAGTTGTGGACATAAATGTGAACAAAAGCCGAAGGTTCTGGCCTGAACATTTGGCTGTATTGTCCTCCCCTTGGCCCATTTACTTAATTTTTTCCATTATTTCTTCTATAATCCCCTTTCTGGGTCTTTCATGTTCTTATTTTTGCTCATATTTGACCTGCATCATCATTGAAAAGGCTTTATTAGACTTCTTTGGTTTACTAAATTCAATCTCCCTTGATTTTCTTGTATAAACCTTTTTCTGTTCAGATTATTCTCCATTTGCATTACTAGATCCATCCTTCCTTTTTCTATTTCCTGTTTAGTGGCCTGGAAAATTGACCTCAAGAACATAATCACCGGGATTACTTTGCCTTCTGGCTTTCAAATGGGCTCAGTCCTCTAAGAGGCTCTGGAAACATATTGATGACTGGGAGAAGACATAGGTTAGTATACTAGATTGCTCCTGTCACCAGCTTACTCTCTGCCTACCCACAGTCCTGGCAGTAGTTGCCTTTCTTATGGCCACAACTTCTGTTGGACAGACCCACACCCCTAGCTCCATTTCTCAGGAGGCTTCATTAATGCTTTTCCTTCCCCTTATCTTTTCATGTGTGAGAGTGGTAGAGGCTTCCTGATATCAGGGGTCCTGGGTGCCTCATAAATTCTTGTTGGGCCCTGAACCCTGTGCCAGTATCTATTAAAAGCCCCTTTATAAAGTATTTTTTCAGTTAAATTTCTCCTTTGGACTCTGCCAGATTGATTTTCCATGTATCCTCAGTCCCAGGGAAAAGATATTTGTCTGTTGGTAGCTAACTCCAAGGGCTTAGAGTGAGTGAGGGGATGGGATGACTTATTAAGTGATGAAATTGAGGTCTATTGTGGTTAAATTATTTGTTCAACAGCACATGGCTGGTCAATTTATGGGCAATTCATTCAAATATTTATTGAAACATAGAATTAGTTGGGTAGGGGAGATAAACACAAAACATTGTCCCTGCCCTTAATAATATGTATTTCAGTGTAGGGGAGAGGTGTATAAACCAATATTTAAAATGTAGGAAGAGGCAAGGAGCTGGGTAGGTCAGGGTCATGAGATCAAGCCCTGTGGTCTGGCTCCACACTGGGTGTGGAGCCTACTTAAGATCCTCTCTCTCCCTCTGTGTGTGTGTGCTCTCTCTTCCTCACTCTCTCAAAAAGAAATAAATTAATTAAATTAAAATAAATTAAAAATAAATAAAAAATGAAAATATTTAAATATTTAAAAGTGTCAAAATGTAGCAAGAGTAAATGCCCAATGCTAAGACTACTGAAGTCAGAAAACCCAATTTAATTCAGGCCTTCCAGATGAAACCAAAAGATGAGGTGGGAAGAAGATGGTTCTTTGAGTGGAGGGTAAAACATGCCGTGAAGTTGTCTTCTCATGCCATTTTTCTTGCTGCAGGTCTGGTGCCTAGAGCCTTCTCCAAACAGCATCTGGAGCATCCAGATTTTCTCCAGCAAGTAGAGCATCCATTTCTCCTGGACTGCTGCAATGGGTTTCTGTAAAGTACTATATGACCCATGCTTCCCATCCTCTAATCCATCCTCTACGTTGTGGTCAGAATATTCTTTTCAGATGCAAATCTGAGACAATTCTCTCCTTAAAAATATTCTATAACTCTCAATTTTCCTTAGGATTCAAAAAAGAAAGCAACTATGGCTAATAAGTACTTATATGGCTGGTTTCTGCCCCTATCACCAACTTCGTCTCTGGCTACCCAGTACTTTTCTCTTTTTGTCTTCACCTCTACCACAGTGCCCCTGACCTGTGGTTTAGCTTTCCACAGTTTCAGTTCCCCTGGCTCACTGCCATCCAGAAGCAGGTGATCCTCCTTCTGACAGATCATTAGAAGGTTAATAGTAGCCTAATATTACACACAGTGCCTATATCATACACCTCACTTCATTTTATCATCTCACATCATCATAAGAAGAGCAAGGGTGAGTAGAATCCAGGAAGATATTCTGAGAGGGACCACAGTCCCATAACTTTTATTATAGTACATTGTTAAAATTGCTCTATTTTATTATTAGCTATTGTTAATCTCTTCCTGGGCCTACTTTATACATTAAACTTCATCATAGGTATGTATTATAGGAAAAATATATATAGGGCTAGTAGTATCTGAAGTTTCATACATCCATTGGGAGTCTTGGAAAGTATCCTCACAAATAAGGTGTACTGCTCTGTGACCTTCGTTAAGTTCCTTGGAAACGTTGTTCTCCTCTTACCACTGGACCCTTGCATATATCTTCCCTAGCTTTAAAGGCTCCTCTGAACCTCCTGCAATTTCTTTTGTAATTTCTATGAAAAACTTCAAGCATTAGCTCAAAAGTCACTTGCTTGAGGAAGCTACCTCTGAAAATCCCAATATAATAACCTATGACTCCTTGCAGCATCTATCACAATTCTAATGAAGCTGAATATGTTCATTTTTATATTTTTCAGCTTTTGAGAATGGGTATGATTTCCCTTTCTTTACTGTCTTATCTGCAGAATTATATCCAGTGCTGTACTGATGGTAGGAGCTCAATAAATAATTTTTGAATGAGTATGGGAATGATTATAAATAGCCTGGCCTCCAGGAAGGCATTGTGCATTAGAAGAAAGTGCACCTAAGGTGGGGTGGTGATAAATGAGGCTGAAGAAGGCTGCAAAAGCCAACTCTTGAAGGGCCTTAAATGCATGACAAATCCAGATTTACTCTTGAGGTGATAAGCAGCCATTAATTTTGATTTTTCTAGGCTTGGATTTTTCAGGTTTGTTGACTGGCTGAGAAGCGAATTGGTACAGAAAGAAGCTGGAGTCAGACAGAATAATTGAGAAGCAACTGTAAATATCCCAGAGAAGAGAATACACTAAAGTAGCATTTCTCAAATTTGTTGCATCTCATAATCACATGGACAGCTACTAAAGCCCATAGAGGCCCGAGCTCATTGAAGTAGGAGAGCTCATTGGGCCTTCATATTTTTATCCGGTACAATTTCCCCAGGAGACTCTGATAGCCATACATTTGAGAGCCACTGAAGTAAATTTAAGACAGTGAGATGTAGTCTTGATAAAGCTGAATGATTTTTGGATGTGGGGAATGGGTAGAAGTAAGGAGTCCATATTAACTTTTAGGTTATGAGCTACAATGGCCAGTTCTGCCATTAGCTAAAATGGAAAGAGATGATCAGGTTTGCACCTTTATTAATGGGATTAAAGTCAGGCTTTTCTCCTTATTCTGTGGTTATCTGTGCTCTGCAAAATCTATCCCTTTTGGTCAGTGCAAAGCTGGGATCAGGATCCCTCCTGATAACAATAAAAGAGATTATTATAGGTCCCAGTCTATGATAAGATCTTAAAAATCACAAGTGATAAATTATATACATCTTAGAATATATTTTTCATATTTAAGTGTGTTATTTCACTGTCAACTTGATTAATCTATGAAAGAAAGCATGTGAATTTCACTGTAATGCTTTATATTTTGGTTGTGGTAAGTATTTGCCCATTTGTTGCCAAATCTTTCATGATTCACAGAAGTTTAGTATTAGCACCCAAACTCTGGATAATATTAAATCTTGTGAAAGATCAACTGAGAAAGTGTTTATTCATCATCTGACTTTAAAGAGGTACCACCCACACAGTAGCGTGGTGTTAATATTTTTTGATCCTTAATAGTACTACTGAAATTTAAAAAAATGTGTTGTAGATTTCATATTAGTTTGGCATCTTTATAATGCCTGGAGAGCAGTAGATTCCCTGGGATTTGTATTTTCAGAGTAAATATGAGACGGGGCAATATCCAAGAGCAGGACTCAGGAAAGATCTGAAAGATACAATGGTCTATGTTGTTAATATTCCTGTACCTAATTTCATTACACAGTACAGTTTATTCTAAGTATGCTTTTAGGGAAGACTTTAAAATGTCCCTTCATTTGTCATAATGACAGACAACCTGAAACAGTAAAAAGGACTTGCGTTCTAGTCCAGACACATAACCAACTGCAGGACCTTGAGCTCTTCCCTTAACATTTTGTGTGTTTCAATTCCTCAGCTTTTAATGATGGGAATGGCTAATCTCTAAAATTGGTTCTTCTTCTGGTTCTACAATTCTGAGATTCTGAATTCTATCGACTGAGCATCTGTATCGTTTTTAATAGAAATATGATTTCATCTGGGAACATCTGTTACAGTTTAAAACATATTTTGCCAAGTCCTTGACCTTAATTTTATCATAGGCATCAGATGTTCCTTCACAGAGCCTATTCTGCATCTTACTGAAGGAACATCAATTACACTTGTGTCTTGAGTAGTGTCAGTCTGGCTCAAAAAATATGCCAGATATCCTAAAGTGATCATTAAATTACTTATTAATTAAGATTGTCAGTACCACCAGTGATATAGTTCAGAGCTATTTCAGCATTAGAAATTACATAAAGTACTCATTTACATTTTTATTTTTATACTTGTTGCAAAATAAAAGTATTTTTGTCAAAGGCGTCATACTTTTTCCAAATAAACATGGATTCTGAAATAATTCTGTGACACACGTATTAATTGATTAAAGACACTGCTGTTTTATTTCCTCTAATAAAACAATATTCCCTTACTAATAATTATACCTATTTCTATTACTAATTTAGAAACCCGCTTCTTTGAATGGAAGTTTTATTTTTACGGTTTCCTGGCTATAAGAAGAGCTTAGTTTGGGCCATAAAAGTCCCCCATTTTTTTGCTTACTTGAAATCAGGGAGGTAGAAATAGATTTTTTTTCGATCTTTGCCTCTACTATTTGATAATTAAAAGAAAAGTGCATTCTTCTATGGTTAATTATTAAACCAAAGCAAATCTTTGATTCCAAGGTGGGGGGGAAGGAGAATAAACGAGTACACAAACAACCCATTAGACTCAGTGCACTTTGGTGCTTTGCCTCTCTGAGTCTCTATTTTTCATTCTGCAGATGATGGTGGGAAGGCATGAAATAGTAATCACCCCATGAAATGTGCTACAAATGATTTGAGATAACAACAGTACAGCTCTTGATGAAGACTTATAGATTAAGGCCTACTATTTCATGATTAATTTAATATGCAGAAGTGACAGGTAAGTGGCTTCCCTGGACTCATGCTATTTTATGATTGCATGTTAGAAACATATTCATTTTATTTTATCTCATCCACTTTCTGTTACAATGAGTCAAACAAATGTCCATAAGCGTATTGGGCCTCTTGCCGCTGTCATCCTTCCTTCCGTTCCTTGCGCTGTACTGTTGGTCATAACTGGTCATGTGTTTTCGGCATCTGGGGATCAAGTGTTGATTTTCTCTCCCCATATGGTTTAACTTTTTCAAATGAGCTTTCTATTGTAGCTTTTTTGATTAGCCTTGTCTCTGTTTCTTCTTAGAAGCCCTTGATCACTCCATAAAGAAAACTTGAGTGTCATCAATTATATATCCTTACAAGAAAAACTTCCAGTATTTTGCAAAAGAAATTCTAGAAAGCACAGTGGAGCCATGCTTACCTTTCTCTGATTCTTTTACTCTATTGTATCACTACCTTCTCTGGTCCTTTACCCCCGGCTGATCTCTGTCCTCTGCCTGCCTGTACTGGGTGCCTTGCTTAGCTACATGAATCTTCTGCTGCCACAGAGCTTAGAAAATCCCAGCACCTTGCAGAGAGGGGTGGAGATGAGTGACAGAGGGAAGGGGAACAAACATATCCATTTGCATCGTACTTTTCAAAAGTAAAAAATGTGCCTCCAAAGAGGGCCTCTTGGCACTCTCTGTATCTCTTTGTGGTCTGACTGGGGCATGAACCATCCTCTCCAAAGACATTGGGACTCATAAGCGTTAAATGATCTGCTTGAGGTCATGCCATTTGGAAACATTTCAAATCAGTTTTAGTCTGTATCTTCCAAAAGCAGCTCCAGGATTCTTTCCACTCTTTCATTCCAACATCTCTATTCTGGGACGATTATCAAAAGTGCCTGAACTTGTCTTTGGGAAATCCCGTCATTCACTCAAGTGCTTCATGAGGTGCTTTGATAATGAAAACAGAAGAAATATTCAAAGCTTTGCTATGATGACAACTAAGAATGTTAACAGTCTATTAAAATAAGATGTAAGGATTTGGGGAGATGTGTATATCCTCACTGTATCTTCTCAAAAGCAGAGTGAGTAAAATTGCCAGAAGCTTCACCCATAGCAGACATGAGGAAAACAATAGCTGTAGACAATTCGTTCTGTCTCTAGGATAGGTAAATTTTTTTCCATGAGTGTAGGAGAAAAGGATGAGATTGTTTTAGGCTTAATACTCCCTAATTTTCATTCCATACAAATAGCATAGCACGAGCTGTGGACAAGAAACTAAATGCCTTTTGAGAAATGCAATGAAAAAGGTATGATTTTAGACTTTAGAAAAAGGTATGAACTTTGAATTCAGGCTAACTTGAGCTCCTTGTAAGGTTGTGGCTAAAATGAAATAAAATAAGATACAAAAGTTTTAATAGAGTGCCTTGAACGTGTGTTAGAAACAATTAATTGGGGTTTTCGTTTTGTTTTCTTTTGTTTTGCTGTCAGTTGAATGAAATCGAAGCATTCAGAAAATACCTTGGATTTCCAGGAAAGAAGAGCTGAGTAGTTCACAATAGCCAAATTAGTTATTTTAATAATAAATAAACATGCAGCATATTTTGGAAATTTTCTTTTTGTGAAAGTGGTCCTAAGTCTCAGATCACTTTATAATCATTTAGGAAGCAAAACAAACAAACAATCATGAAAACAAAACCAAAAGACCACAAAATATCAAGGCCTATTTCAGACCAGTTAAATCTGAGGCTCTAGGTAGGGGTGGAGTCTGGGTTTTGTTTTTGGGGGGTATTATTTGTTTGTTTTGTTTTGTTTAACTTACCAGGCCATGCAAACACGTGACCATTGTTGAGGAATGTTGGTTTGTAACATCAATGGTCTTGAGAAGCAATCATGGAAAACTTCTTTTGATGATGCCCATGACATACCATGTGTCAGTTCAGTAATAATGGTCCATGGTGTACCCTCCTTTCCTTCTCAGATGGCCCTATTAATAATTTTTCAGTGTTCTGAAGAGGAGCTGAGGCAGACATATTCGCCTGCAGTGTCCCTAGCAATGGTAAGTGAAGTGTAACACGAGGGCTGGACCAGAGCTCATATCTTACAGCTGGAGGGAGGAAGCCAATGAGAAGCTTCTTGATTATAAGTTGCTGTGACTATTTCTTGCTTTTTCCTTGTCTCCCTGGGTCCTTGCCTTTCTCCTTTTTCTCATGACCTTATTTACTCTTCTGTTTCTCAGTGTCTTATCATCTTTGTTTTATTTTTTTCTTTCACTCTCTTTCTCAGAAAAAATATTCTTGCTTGAGGATAAGAAAACTAAACTGACAAGAAATTGGTTGTAATTGCCAGCTAGTTCTATCAGCTCCACTTGATGTTTTGTTCTGTAACCATTTTGGAGTAGCTTAAATATTTGTATGAGTCCCAACAATCCTAGATTTCCATAGTACACCTTAGCTCTTGCATGAATGTCCTGTGTAGGAATTCTTACCAAATATTAGTTCATTAAGTTTTAGTGGTTATTCAATTTATTGGTGTACAATTGTTCAAAATACTCTATTAATATCTTTTACTTCTGTAGAATCAGTAGTAGTGTCCCCATATTCATTTCTCATTTTAGTCATTTGAGTCTTCTCTTTTTTCCTTCTAAGTCCACCTAGCTAAATGTCAATTTGTTAATCTTTGCAAAGAAACACATTTTAATTTCATTAATTTTTGCTATTATTTTTCTATTCTCTATTTCACTGATCTCTGTTCTACCTTTTTTTAAATTTAATTTTATTTTTTCAGTGTTCCAAGATTCATTGCCCATGCCCCACGCCCAGTGCTCCATGCAATACGTGCCCTCAGTACCCACCAGCAGACTCTCCCATCCCCCTCTCCCTTCCCTCCAAGACCCTCAGCTTTTTTCTGAGTCCAAAATCTCTCATGTTTTATTTCTTTCCTTGAATTACCCTACTTCCTATTTTCTTTCCTTCTCCTACTGTCCTCTATATTACCCCGTATGCACCCCAAGTAAGTGAAACCATGTGATACTTGACTTTCTCTACTTGGCTTATATCACTCAGCATAATCTCTTCTAGTCTAGTCCATGTTTCTACAAAAGTTGGATATTCATCCTTTCTGATGTAGGCATAATATCCCATTGTATATATGTACCACATCTTCTTTATCCATTCATCTGTTGAAGGGCACCTTGGCTTTTTCCACAGTTTGGCAATTGTGGCCATTGCTGCGTTGAACATTGGGGTATATATGGCCCTTCTTTTCACTACATCTGTATCTTTGGGGTAAATACCCAGTAGTGCAATTGCAGGGTCTTGGGGTAGCTCTATTCCTAATTTTTTAAGGAATCTCCACACTGTTTTCCAAAGCAGCTGCACCAACTTGCATTCCCACCAACAGTGTAAGAGGGTTCCCCTTTCTCTGCAGCCTCTCCAACACTTGTTGTTTCCTGTCTTGCTAATTTTGGCCATTTGGACTGGTGTAAGGTGGTAACTCGGTGTGGTTTTGATTTGAATTTCCCTGATAGCTAGTGATGATAAACATTATTTCATGAGTCTGTTAGCCATTTGTATATCTTCTATGGGGAAATGCCTCTTCATGTTTCCTGCCCATTTTTTGGTGTGTTCATCTTCTATTTTGAGTGGTTGAGTTTGAGTAGTTCTTTATAGACCTTGGATATCAGCCCTTTGTCTGTAGTGTCATTTGCAAATATCCTCTCCCATTGCATGGGTTGCCTCTTTGTTTTGTTGACTGTTTCCTTTGCTGTACAGAAGCTTTTTATTTTGATGAAGTCCCAGAAGTTCATTTTCGCTTTTGTCTCCTTTGCCTTTGGAGACGTGTCTTGAAAGAAGTTGCTGTGGCTGATGTCAAAGAGGTTACTGCCTATGTTCTCTTCTAGGATTTTGATGGATTCCTGCCTCAGGTTGAGGTCTTTCATCCATTTCGAGTTTGCCTTTGTGAGTGGTGTAAGAGAATGGCCTAGCTTCATTCTTCTATACATAGCTGTCCAATTTTCCCTCTGCTCTAACTTTTATTATTTCCTTCCTTCTGCCAGCTTAGGGGTTAGTTTGCTCTTTTTACAGTTCCTTAAGTTGTAAAATTAGGTTGTTGTTTGAGATCTTTCTTGTTTTTTAGTATAAGCACTTAGAGCTATGAATTTGCCCCTTCAGCACTGCTTTTGCTACATTCTGTAAATTTTGATTTTTTTTCATTTTTATTCATCTTTAAGTATTTTCTAATCTCACTTGTATTTTTTTTCTTTGATCCATTGGTCATTTAATAATTCATTGTTTAGTGGCACCTGGGTGGCTCAGTTGGTTAAGCCTCTGACTTCAGCTCAGGTCATAATCTCAGGGTCCTGGGATCAAGCCCCACATCAAACCCCACAACATGCTCCATGCTCAGTGGGGAGTCTTCTTCTTCCTTTCCCTCTCCCCTTGTCTCTCCCCCCACTTGCGTGTGTTCTCTCTCTCTGTCTCTCTCTCCTAAATGAATAAATAAAATCTTTTTAAAAAGAATGCATTGTTTAATTTCCTCAAAATTGTGTAATTTCTGGTTTTACTGCTATAACTGATTTATAACTCTCAAGATAGTGGGAAAAGTTACTTCCTATGATATCTATCTTTCTGTATTTATAGAGACTTAATCTGTGGCCCAACATATGTTGTATTCTAGCAGATGTCCTATGTGCACTTGTGAATAATGGGTTGTGCTATTGTTGTTATGTAGTCTTTTCTGTATATGTTTATCTCTTTGGGTTATTGTTGTCTTTAGCCATCCTCTTCCTGGTCATTCTATCCATTATTGAGGATGAGGTATTGAAGTCTATGAATATTACTGTAGAACTGTCTATTTTTCCCTTCAATATTGTCAGTTTTTGCTTCATGTGTTTTGATGGTTTGTCACCAGGTGTATAAATGATTTTTTTTTAAAGATTTTATTTATTTATTTGACAGAGAGAAAAACAGCTGGAGAGGAAACATAAAGGAGGGGAGTGAGAGAGGGAGAAGCAGGCTTTCCACTGAGCAGGGAGCCTGATGTGTAGCTAATTCTGGGACTCTAGGATCATGACCTAAACCGAAGGCAGACCCTTAATGACTGAGCCACCCAGGCGCCCCTTCATAAATGATTATAATTGTTGTATCTTCTTGCTATATTAAAGTTTAAAATATATATAATGCCCTTCTTTGTCTCATAATCTTTTGTGATTCAAAGTCTGTACATGTGATATTAATATAGCCATCCTTACTCTCTTCTGTTACTATTTGCATGGAGTATGTTTGTTCTCCCTTTCACTTTTGGTGTATTTATTACTTTGGTCCTAAGGTGAGTATTGTGTAAACTCAATATACATGTGATGGAACACATGATTTTATCCATTTTTCTAATCTGGGGTCTTCTGATTGGAGAGTTTAATTTATTTATATTAGTAAAATAATTACTGATAAGGAGGGACCTCTGTCATTTTCGTATTTCTCTTCTCTATGCCATATAACTTTTCTTGTCCTGAATTTTCTCTATTACTACTTTCTTTTGTGTTTAGTTGATCTTTTTGTTTAAATTCTTTTCTCACTTTCCTTTGTTTATGTTCTAGAGCTATTTCCCTTGTGGTTACCTTGGGGATTATATTTAACAGTTTAAGGTTAAAACACACTATTTTTAATATATACCAGCTTCAATAACATACAGAAACTCTATTCCTTCACAGTTACATCCCTACCCATTTAGGTTATTGATGTCACAAAATCACATCTTTATACATTGTGTGTTCAAAAACAACCCAATAGTTCTTTTGAATGCATTAGTATCACAAACAATATAGAAATAAAAAGTTGAAGTTACAAACCAAAGTTATATATGATACTAGCTTTTAGACTAATTGTTATTTTTAAATGAATTAGTCTCATAAATCATGTTGAAAACAAAAAGTGAAGTAACAAACTCCACAATTGTTAAAAGAATACAGGTTTTTGTTTTGTTTTGTTTTGTTTTAAGGTTATTTATTTATTTATTTGACAGAGAGAAACACAGCTAGAGAGGGAACACAAGCAGAGGGATTGAGAAAGGGAGAAGCAGACCTCCTGCCGAGCAGGAAGCCTGATTTGGGGCTCCATCCCGGGTCTCCAGGATCATGACCTGAGCCAAAGGCAGTTGCTTAACCAACTGAGCCACCCAGGCACCCCAGAATACAGGTTTTTATAATTGCCTTTGTATTTTCCTTTATTGAGATCTTTATTTTGCCATATAGCTTTGAGTTGCTATCTGGCATCTTGTCATTTCATCCTGCAGCACTTTGAACATTTCTAGTGATGCAGGTCTAGTGGTAATGAATGCCTTCATCTTTTGTTTATCTGGGAATATTTTAATGTCTTCCTCACTTTGAAAGGATGATTTTGCCTGATATAAGATTCTTGATCCAAGGAGTGCCTGAGTGGCTCGGTTGTTAAATATCTGCCTTCAGCTCAGGTCATGATCCCAGGTCCTGGGATTGAGCCCCTCATTGGGCCCCCTGCTCAGCAGGATACTTGCTTATCCCTCTCCTACTCCTCCTGCTTCTGTTCCTTCTCTCCCTGTCTCTCTCTCTCTGTGTCAAATAAATAAATAAATAAATAAATAAATAAATAAATAAATAAATGATGTAAAAAAAGATTCTTGATTGAACAGTTGTTTCCTATAACACCTTGAATTTATTAGTACACTGCCTTGTGGTCTCCAAATTTTTTGGTGAGAAATATGCTGACAGTTATTGAAGATTCTTTGCCTCTCTTTTGTGCTTTCAAGATTCTCTCTTTGTCTTTGTTTTTCTAAAGTTTGATTATAATATGTCTCAATATGGGCCTCTTGGAGTTCATCTTATTTAGAGTTTGTTGAGCTTCTTGAATGCTTATATTCATGTATTTCATCAAATTTTTTTCTTCATATATTCTCCATACCCCTATAACTTTCTCTTCTCTTTCTGGGACTCTCATAATGTGTATGTTGGTCCACCTAATAGTGTGCTATAAGTCCTTTAATCTCTATTCACTTTTTTCAATCATTTTTCTTTCTCTTCCTCAGACTTCATGATTTTCATTACTTTATCTTTAAGTGTGATGACTTTCTTCTGCTTGTTCAAAATTGTCTTGGAATTCCTCTAGCAAAGAGTCATTTTGATCATTGTACTTCTCAGCTCCATAATTTCTTTTTAGTTTCTGTCTAGGTTTTCTCTTTATTGATATTTCCATTTGTTCACACATATACTTTTTTTTACTTGCTCCAGATCTTCTTTAGTTCTTTGAGCATGTTTAAAATGGTTATTTCAAAGTCTTTTTGCCTAGTATATCTGCCATCAGTTCTTTTGCAGTGACAGTACCTGTTGATTGATTTTTTTTCCCTTTGAATGGGCCATAATTCCTATTTCTTTGTATGCCTTATGATTTTTTGTCAAAAATGGGAAATTTGAATCTAAAAGTGTGGAAATTCTGCAAATCAGGCTGTCTTCCTTTCCCAGGATTTGCTGAGGTGTTGTTTCTGTTTGATTGTTGTAGACTAAAAAGTTATAATGATACTAGCTTTTAGTATCAGTCTGAGATGTAAACATCGAGTCATCTCAGGTCTTTTCTGAGTCTTGCTAGGCGTGTGTGATTAGTTTCTCCTATCACCTATATTTGCAGTTATTTTGAATGCCCTAGTCTTTAATGTCTGGCTCCCCAAAAGAGGGAAATGAAAAAAATGAAGGGGTGGGGTAAGGGAAAGTGGCCCTTTAAGTCCCCTGGAAGTCATAACAGCCAGAGGGGAAGGGACTTACAACAATGGGGATAAGTACAGCAATAATGGCTGCTACCTTTTTGTCTGCATCTGTATGATCAGGAGCAGGAACCAGTGGTCAGAGCATAGATCCCTAATATTTAGAGGACAGAGTCCATTTTGCCCAACTTGGCTCCCACAAAGTGTGTGTAAGCTGCTCCAGGAACATGTGCAATGCCCGCCATGCAGCTGGGAGTGGAATGGGTAGCTGCTACTGTGCTAAGAGTTGAAATAGACTGAAAATAACCACCGTTACTGTCCACGCCTTCCTTTGGAAGTCACAAGCTTTCTAGAGAGTCCAGAGTTCAAAAAAAGTTACCATCAGACAGATTCTGTCAGTGTAGTTGTTGTCTAGGTGTGAAGACAGATTCCTGGCTCTTTCTATTCTGCCATCTGCCCAAAGGCCCATGAATGGCTAATTTTTAATCATCTCAATAAAGGTTATTTTTTATTAATTAATTTAGCTTCCTAAAAACATGATTAACCTGAAATTTCAGGAAAGGAACACTTTTCAAAAGATATTTTTCATCATCTTAGAGTCCTTCATTTAGTCTTCCTTGTCCAAAAGCAAAGTACGTTTTGGAGAAAAAATTCACAAGAGACTTTTTAGCCTTTTCCCTGTGACCTGACATGTTCAAATTTCAATATTCATATGCAAGCACGATGCACTAGAGATGGTCACAAATAGAGTTCTACCAAATTTCCTTCCTTTAATGTTTATATTTATGTCAATACCAGTGTCTGGACAGTACACAGTTTTTCTTCTCTTTAACTCAACAATTAAATTTCAAATCAATTCCAAACACCTTGCGGTTCTTCCAGGTCATGTTGGGGTTGTAAATAGGAAAGGAAAATATTTCTGCTTCAAAGGAGATTTTTCCTAAAGATGCAGCTCCGTTTCTCAATCCATATGCAGTGAAACATCTATGCATTTAATAGTTCATTCATTAATCTATAGTCTGAGTTCTTATTTCCACTAACACTTTTTAAGACCCTGATTACAGTCTGGTGAGTCTGATTTCTTAAGGGACCCTCAAGCTATTGGGTGAGAAAGACATTCTCAATCAATTATACTAAGGCACAGTTAAGTGAGATATTACAGAGCACAGAAAGGGAAAGAACAAATGCTGTTCAGAAGAGTCAGGAAAGGACATCACAAGGATGATGCCTGATCTCAGATTTCAAAGATAATTAGGAGTTAATGAGGCAAAGAATATGAGAACAGTAAAATAAGTGAAGGGAACAGTATATGTAATGACACGTTGGCATATTCAGAGACGTGGAATTCAGAATGTTATCAGGATGTTTATAGAAAGAGGGGTTAGGTGGAAGGAAGATTCTGAAAGCTAACTTTCAATTTTTAGGTCCTCTGACCCATGGACATTGGACTTGACTCTGTAGGCAATAGAGCAAAAATATAGGGAATTTTAATGCAGAGAGTCGTTTGTGAGTATTTGTTTTTCCAAAAGTTGTTATTTTTAACAGCACACAGAGAATTAATTAGTAGCAATCAAAGTAGTGCAAGAAAGAAATATCCTCAGCCTCGGAGAGAAGATGGAGAAGAGGATTCATGCTTGAGAGAATTTTATGATATATTATTGACAGAACTTGCTGTTGGTTGGGCTTAAACTGTAAAGGAGTTTGCTTAGGAGAAGGTTAACTTTGAAGTAGTTGAGGTCACTAGAGGTAACAGGTCAGTATAAATTCAGATTTGTTGTTTGAGAGAGAGAGCTGAAGTCATTTGTATGTACAAGGTAAAACAGAGTATAATTGGAATGGAAAGATAAGTTAGCCAAGGACAAAATTCCAATGGCAGGGCTTCCATTTCAGACCTTAGATAGGTCTTAGTAGACTCTACATGTTCCGTGTTTAATAGGATTTTTGTAGGTTTGACTGGATGAAATAACTTCGGAGTCCTCTTATATTAATCTATATCACATATCTTTTGAATCTCTGGGCAAAGATTGAGCTAATTAGTAGTAATTAGAGTAGTCCTCCCTCTCCCTCTTCCATGGGGGATACATTCTAAAGCCCCCAGTGAATGCCTGAAACCATGGATAGTATGGAAGCCTATATAGGTATGCTGTGTTTTTTCCTATACACATGTACCTATGATAAAGCTGACCTTATAAATTAGACACAGTAAGAGCTTAACACAATAAGCAATAAAAATTGAAGAATAACAATGTATTATGAGAAAAGTCATGTGGATGTAGTTTCTGTCAAAATATCTTATTGTATTGTACACACCTTTCTTCTTCTCATGATGATATCAGATGATAAAATACCTACGTGATGAGATGATGTGAGGAGAATGATGTAGGTACTGCAACACGGTGTTAGGCTACTGTTGACCTTCTGACGATACACCAGAAAGGTGATCATCTGCTTTTGGACTACAGTGGAGCTCAGGTAGCAGAATCCATGAAAAGTGAAACCAAGGACAAAGGGGGACAACTGTATTCTTTCTTAAGATTATTTTTTAAAAGAGGAAAGTATTAGATCAGCAGTCATGCATTTCTTAATAAGAATTGATCATCATCATTTTTACGTATTTGCTGGAAGAGAAGTGCCATGATGGGGGTTCTATTCACAATCCTATAAAGTAAGAATCACTCATAGCCTCATAATATAGAGGAAAATAAAGCTTAGAGAGTTTAATAATTGGGATTCCAATTCAGGTCCTTCTCTCCAGATCCCATGCTCTAAGCCAGTGGGTCTAAAACATGACTGATGCTTACATTCACTCCCCAGAGATTTTTGACTTAATCGCCTCAAGTGAAGTTCAGGCATTGGTCCTAAAACCTCCCCTGGCAATTCTAATTGCAGCTAGAGATGCAAACTGCTGCTTCATATCTTATTACTTCATTGCCTTCTGTTATGGAAGATGCCACATTATCACACGCTCTTCGTGGCTCCCCCTGGAGCTCAATGCAGATGGTGCCCCGCGGGGATGTGTGGTCTGGCAGCTGTGCATTAATGCATATTCAGTGTCTAAAAAAACCCAAAACAAACAAAACCCTTCAAACCCAAGAGTTTTAATAAGTATGATTAATTGGAATCCTTTGTTTATATGAGGCCAATCAGAGCCTGGGAACATTTTCTAACTCATCAAAGATTATGCGATAGCTTTTAACTTCAGAGATCCTCTAGAATGTATCAAGAATTACAATAATTGATATACTTATTTGATTGATTATACATATAATCAATAGAATCACAAATACAAAACTGGGTAAAATGCTTTAATTTCTAAGATGGAGAACAATGTCATGGTGTGACTATTCAGAGCAACATTACTAGGGGAAGGTAGAATTACATGGCCATTTAAGTAGGGAAGTTACAATAAAGTTCCATTTTAAATTCTTACAGTTTTCTTACTATTTTTGAAAACTTTTGACTTCATTTATTCTTGTGAGGACTTCACAGAGCTCCTTACCCACTAAAAGTGGTCTGATTTCTTGGCAAACAGCAACAGAAGCAAGGGAGGGACAGGAAGAAGGTAGGCTAGGAGTGTAGATGGAGTAGGCTTTGCCGAGATACTGGGTGAATGTAGTGTCATCCTCAGATGCCATCCAGAAGATTCCTGAATGCAGACAGTAAGAACAGAACCAAAACAATACAACATTAGCTCTTACAGAAAGAGAATGGGCACTGGTGATGGTCCAGTCCCTTCTTGCCTGATAACTTCACTAGCTGTGTGACCTTGAGCAAAATCTTTAACCTCTCTGAATTTCAGTTTGCTCTTCTGTAAAAGGAGATGGTGATACCTTCCTTGCAGGGTTTATGTGGACTCCTAAATGTGGAAGTACCTAGCTCAGGGCCTCTTTATTGATTTCTCCTCCACCTTGGCCTTGGCTAAAGGATCATGGTAGTGGTAACAAAAGCAGGAGTGTAAGGGAATGGCAGCCACGGGGGTAGTAAGTCAAAGGCGATGAGGTGACAATATGGGTGGGACATGGAGGACCACTGCAAGACTGGAAGCCTCCAGGGTGGTCACAGTCACACACAATCAATTCCATTTGTTTGCCAAAAAGGAAACCACCATTGTGAAGTAATGGGAACCACCCATGAGTAACTCAGCTTGGCCTGCTTTTAGCAGGTCAGCTCGATACCCTATAGGGTCTCCTCAGAAAGAGCACAGGCTATAGTCATTTCATTTTATAATGCTGCTGCCTGAGTTTTCATTTAATTAAGAAGACTGACCTTTAGAAAGAGAGTTTATTTTTTTTTCTTCTTCTAGCTTAGCTTACTATGATCTTAATGGAAATTGAAAATCTGATGGTAAAGAGTGCCAAGTTTGCACTGATGAGGCTAACACATTGTTCCTACCCTTCCAGAGAAATTAAATAAGCATAATTATAAATGCATAAGCCAAAATCCCTTTCAGATAAACCCAACCTCAAGTAGATGTGAAGGTGGGAACCATAGGAAATGAAAGATAAGCCCTAGAGGAATGTACACCAAAAAAGAAATATATCCTATATACCAAAGAACTGAGGTCCCCCAGAACACATACCCTTGTAATTAGCCTTTATCCCAAGCAAATTAAAGTCAGTTTCTTACCAAACCCTTGAAAGCTCTGGAGATGGAGAAGAAGCTACTTCAAGACTCTGTTATGTGCAGCATTTGTGGCTTTTCTTAGAAAGATCACGTGAACCGGTGAGAAAGGGGACAGTGACCTGTCAGAGTGACTGCAATAGGATGGCATCACCATGAACTCTGCATTAGCCAGTGGTGGATAGTGTCGTGCTCTACAAGATTAACAGGAAGATGGGACCTTCAAGCTCTGCTGGAGTCTGGAGAAGGCCCCAGGATTTGCTCGGCCCTGGATTTATCCACACGTTCCCACCAGCTAGTCTCTGCTTAGGAGAGCTCATGAACTTTGGCCCTGGCCCTATGACCATGGCCCATGCTATTGTGTGTGGGTTTTTGGTGCCCTTCTCCTTTCTGCTAGTGAATACTTCGGTCTTCCCAGAGACTGTTCATTTCTGGATAGAATGAGATGGTGTTACCAACACAGACAGCCTGACTCTCAGCCATATCCTCATTGTGTCTGGTGGCCACCTGAGTGCTCAGTCATCCCTGAGTGCACAACCCCACACTATTGACAACTCTTTGGGCTGGTGATGGGCTTGTGCCCCTGGAGTTCACAACCTGCTTTCAGTTTCAGCCCATCAGTAAGCAACCTTTCTTTCATCAGCTATCATTGGTTTATTGACAGATTCAACAAAACAATATGATGTTTAATCAAACTAAGATTTTGATCCCAAGGAATTCTGGTTTTTGTCTCACCGACGATGAGCACTATTATTTCTGATAAAATATCATTCAATACAAAATGGAGCAAAGGGAAAGAGAAACAAAATATGAACGGGATCTTTGAATAAATGCTAATAGGTTAAATCCTAAATCACATTATCATACCCCCTAGTTTTCTCTGTCAGCGTTAGTTTAGGTAGTATTGGCGTTACTTTCCCAGGCACATTGGCACCGCAGGAGAAGAGAGACTATTTCTCATGTTGCTAATTCAATAGCCTGGCTCTGAGCATTGGCATCGCCTTAAATGGAGAAAAGGTCAAGAAAGTGTGAGACAATAAGCAGTGCTTATACTTAGAGCATCTCTTTCTACTTTCCCAGGGGCCTTCCCTCAGATATTTTCAGTCCATTATACACGAATTCACTACAGGTCACGTAATTTACCACATGCATGAATGAACCCAAGGAAAGAAGTGTTACCAACAGAATTGCTTTTGTGTTCCTATCGGGGTCTATTGCTAGATATGTGTGCACACATGAATACATGCACACGCTCTCGTTTTTGCCTAGCCAAGAAATAAAAGTCACTTTTCGACCCTAAGCTCTAGTATATAACAGAGTCCTCACCTCAGCTCCTTATACACCTTAAGGGAAATTTGAAACCAAACAGCAAACCTTATAGCACACTACTCCTAATGGCAGAGTCGGACTATTTTTATTTGAGCTAGATGGCATTTAAATGTATTCTCATATAAGATAATAGCAGTCATTGCACACATCAGAGTGGAAATAGAATCCATCCACAAGGAGAATTCTAGGTGGGGGGGGGGGGTGCATGCCCTTAACAAAGGCTGTGGGGAGAATTCTATAAAGGCTTTCACTTCTATTTTTAGTATGACAGATATTCTCTGATAGAAGGATTTTTCTTTTTTCTTTTTTACCTAGGATTTTTTTTTCAGATATTGACAACACTTGCAATATTTTCTTCAGTTGATGTTATGATCTATGTGACCGATTTAACACAATGCCTGTCAGTTGCCCAAATCCTCCTGGGGAAAGGCAGTTTCACACACACCTCCTTAGGTATCATCCTAGCTTTCTTTCTTTTCCCAGATCACAGCCATCACTGCTGCCCTGAACTAGTGACAGGAGACTCCTCCCCAGGGAGTCAGCTACAACTATTTAAAATACACTTTTAGGTGACATCTTTGCTATTGAGAGGGCCTCTTAATAGAGTGCAGTTGTTGCTTAACAAGAGACAAAATCAGGGTTTGTGCATCTTTGTAAATGAAGGTCAAGATGATCTAATATGGAAATACAGTGGCATTCTTTTCTTTAGCATCTTATTGTTACTAGACTAATAATACCCAGGGAGAGGGGAAAATGCAAATGAGGCCCTATTTTCCTTCCTTGGTAATGACTGCTTGTGACCTTGAGCATGATGTAGATGGACACATAGCTATAAATGGGATTCGAAAATAGATTTTTCTTGTTTTTTTTGAATTAGATATCTAAATTATTCTTTTCTAAAGATACATATTCCATTTTTGATCTTCCTTCTGTTCTCTAGTCCTTCTTGCTTAAAAAAAAAAGAAATACACCATGCTGCATGTCTTAATTGAGTTCATACCACACCTGTTGGCAAAGAGAGAGATGGAAAGAGAGAGAAAGAGACCAGTGACAGAATGTCAGGTGTGACAAAATGATACAGCATAATGTGTAGTGACAAAGAGAGGGAAAGAAAGGCCCATGGTCAAAAGGAGGTAGGGCTAAGGAGGATAATAGGATGAAATAGATTAGAACTTTGGTTTATTCAACTCTATTTTCCCAGAGCCAGCAGAGAGCCCAACACATGATAACCACCTAACAAATGTTTCTTAACTTGCCTGACTGAAAATCGAGTCCAAATGAGTTGTTCTCCTAGAACTTTAGAGGTCAAATAGCATAGATCAAGACCCCAGGTTCCAAGACCTGAGGTTTACTCCCAAATGGGTCATGATAAAACATTTTTTGAAAGATTGGGATGGGGGGTGGTTACAGGAAGAAAGTTTACTTGTTATTCAGTGTAGGGAAATAGAAACAAATTGTTGAAGAGAAAATGCAGGAATTTGTGCAGCAAGAGAGAAAGGAGGGGAGGACATGGAGGAGAGAAGAGCAGTCTGTTTCTTGTATAGGGCTTTGGGGAAAGACAGGTGCAAGAATACCACAGTAAGGAGAGAGATTCTGAGAAACTCACAGAGATTCCTAAGTGGGAGACTAACTTGGGGTGTACAAACGTGTAGCCATCAATTTCAGCGCCCCAAAACACCTTCCTGCATATCCATGACCACTTATATTGTAGAAATTTCTAAAACGAAAAAAAGAAAGAAAAAAAGAAACTAACGGGTTTAAAGTGGATGTTTGTATAATCTATGATTAGGAATGGGAGGAGACGGGCTGCAGGCCAACCTAAGGAGGGTGTTGAGAAGGGAAAATTTAAGTTGGATCCATATATTTTACAATGTGGCACCATAACTTTTACTTCTTCAAATTTTTCTCTCAATCTTGCCAGTGTGTCTATATTTGCTTCTACTTATATTCAATTATAGTCTTTAATTGATGCCATTTTGCCATTTTACTTACTATGCCTTGTTTTTAAAAATTGGCCCCTTGGGGTGCCTGGGTGGCTCAGTTGGTTAAGCGACTGCCTTCAGCTCAGGTCATGATCCCGGAGACCCGGGATCGAGTCCCACATCGGGCTCCCTGCTCGGCCGGAAGCCTGCTTCTCCCTCTCTCACTCCCCCTGCTTGTGTTCCCTCTCTGGCTGTGTTTCTCTCTGTCAAATAAATAAAATCTTAAAAAAAAAAAAAAATCGGTCCCTCGTTTTCTGAAATACAGATTTGAACTAATGTGAAACTATAAAACTGTAGGTCTGGATTTTTCAAATATAGAGTTTTTTGTTTTTTGTTTTTTTAAGAGTTTATTTATTTGTCAGAGAGAGAGAAAATGGAGAGAGCCACAGGCAGAGGGAGAAGGAGGCTCCCCTCTGAGCAAGGAGCTGGATACAGGACTCAATCCCAGGACTCTGGGATCATGACATGAGCCGAAGGCATATGCTTAATGATTGAGCCACACAGGCATCCCATACATAGATAACCTTAACTTTAGAACAATCTTACAATCGTATCTATGCTCATCTCACAGAGTGTAGATAGTCAATGAGTTCTGGCCATTTTACTATCAATCTATACCAAGAGGACAGCAGCATGGTCGGTGGGATTTTGGCATTCTCCATGGATTTGCCTGGCATTCGAGTAACCAAAATCATCAACCTCTGAATCACAATTTTAGAAAACGGTATAGCTCCCAGTTTTAAAGCCACAAATTTGTCCTTTATTCTAACTCCAACCATTTCACTACGTTGTTCATTATCAGTTGGCTTCTGCTTGAAAAGTAGGACTTGGAAAATATTAAGTAAAAATTATTTTCTCCTAATTTGTGCTCTGTCCTATTTTAGTTTTTAGGAAATAAAATGTTTGAAAATTATTACACATTTAATCAATATTCTTACTCAAATTGAAAAGAAAACTCTGCTTTTTGGCTTATAGAAGATTTTTAACTTTTTACAGTGGAATTTAGCCTCAGAGCTAATATTTTGAATGAATGATTCTTTTCCTAATTTTTCTCATAGATAATATTATGTATTTTATTAAACATTTTTAAAAGACAGAACCCACTTCAGCAAATGTTTACAATTTTAAAAATAACAATACAATTTCCTTAAATAGCTGTTCTCATTTTTTTGGTTGGTCTGTTTGACACAAATCATTCCTTTCTTACTTTATCTTCATTTGTAAAATGATCATTATTATTGCCGTTAGTATTTTTAACTCATTTTCATGTAAAAGCTCCCATCGATTCTCATAGGATCCATAACCTGACATTCTATGAACAGAAATGAGTGAATACATCAATATGTATTTATTCAATTTAATATTTAAAAATTTGCTGACAGCATCTCTCGGAGTATCAACATTTCTGATAAGTGTTCCGGTTAGCACTGAGACCAGAGCATCACTGTGGCCTTGATTTCAGAATTAGGGAGTGAATAAAATCTATTTTACCTTTTCTACACCTATAATTATTTAGGACCAAAATCTGTGCTAGTGTGTCATGCCTTATTTGAACAATATTAGAATAAGTAGAAGTGATATTTAAAATTTTTTTAACTTCCAGATTTTACGCTTAAGAAGCCAGTACTTAATCTAATTATGGCATGAGAAACAATTCAAGCACATTCTGCATTAAATTGGAATATGGAAAAGTAAACTCATGGGAAGAAGAGCCACTGTAAATAGTTTAAAACCCAGAAAGCAAATCTATCAGAAGAAGTAGTTCTCTTCTGATTCCTCAAAAGTTTTTTTAATGTAGTGTTTTGTTGTTATTTTTTTACAAAGATCTCTCATGGATTTGTTATTTCTGGATGCTCACTTTGTGACTGTGTTGGTTTTCTATCTTGAGTAAACTCCAAATGTCATAATCTTTCAATAGATGAATACACTCTCAATTGATAATTTGAGAAGTAACTAATTAATAATGGGTTTTAATAACACAATATAGGTCTTCTAAGCTCTGACTATATTTGCGGACCCATGTGAGGTATCATATAATATATAAAAGGAATAGCCAATGGTCTTTGTCTGAAGAAGCTATTCATTTTGAGAAGAGAAAGCTGAATTCTGTGGAATATAACACAAAGCAATATGAATAACAATGGTGTTTAGGTACAGGGCAGGCAACAAGATCTATGTTGTGTCTGAGATGGGGAGGCAAGCAGTGGGATCTGAGTTGCATCTCTAAGTAGAAATACACTTTATAGAGATGGGGAGTGGGGTGAAGAACAGTTCAGCCTGAACGAATAGTAAGAATGTGGGTGGAGTGGTATGAATGCGGATGACAGGTTTGGGGGCTGTTTGCCTTAGTCCCGTTGGAGCAGAGAATGCAATGGTCATACATAACTACAAAAAAAGACGGGAGTGTTGCGGAGTCCTGGGAGAGAGGTAGTGGATGATTATGGAAGGGAGGAGGATCAGTTGCACCTTGAACTTTATTGTGAACTTTATAGATAGTACTGAAACTCTTAAGGACTTCTGAGCTAAACAATTGGCTCATACGAAGCAGTTTTTCTTATTAACCTGACAATGTTTTGCAGACTGCTTTTGAAAAGGAAGAAGAGAGACCTCATGGAGGAAAGTATTTAATAGTCCAGACACAATAGATACAAACTGAAAATAGTATGGCAGAGTGAAAAAAGATAAAAATTCTAAGCGGTGGTTTTAGATTTTCAGTTCAAGGCAAAGGCAGAGGGCTATCTTATGAGATTGTCTGCTGTTTTTAAAGGCTGCTTCCCCATTTTCTTTCTGCCAATCTACCTGTTTATATTCTGACCTGATACTCCAATAGAGGATGTATTTTGGGATTGTTCTCTGTCTTTCATCCTCATTACAAAGGACTGGCCCAGTGATTGGGATGCCTGTAAAGGACAAAGAATCCAGCTCAGATGAAGGAAAATAGAACCGTCTGTGTGTTGCAAAATATTCCATTTTTAGTGATTTTGAAACCCATCGGGCCATATAGATTTTAATTTACTCCCAAAAGTTTGTGAAATTCAAGAGCTCTGAAGCAAGGCTACCTGCGTTTAATCCTAGATTTACCCTATTTTATTGGTCACTTTGGACAAATGAGAATCTATTATTCTTTGACTTTGTACTTCTAGCTTCTGTCATGGTCTTATCTAGTAGTGTTTGAGAAAAGGCACAAAGGGGGCACCTGGGTGGCTTAGTTGGTTAAGCGACTGCCTTCAGCTCAGGTCATGATCCCAGAAACCTGGGATCGAGTCCCACATCGGGCTCCCTGCTCGGCCGGAAGCCTGCTTCTCCCTCTCTCACTCCCCCTGCTTGTGTTCCCTCTCTGGCTGTGTTTCTCTCTGTCAAATAAATAAAATCTTAAAAAAAAAACAAAAGAAAAAGAAAAGGCACAAAGATGTGTACAGTGAATACAATGCTGACTTTAACATGTCATGAAATCTTAAGAAGACCTGTAATGACCCATCTCTCCTACCCCCAAAGCTTTCCATAATTAACCAACACCTAAGTATGAGCCAGCAGATACTTGCAGATACAGTGAAGTGTGTGTTGACAGGAAAATCTAGGTTTCAGTTGATCAATGGAAAAAAGTACTCAACTCTGCTCGCTTCTTGCAGCCACTAGAACCTAGAGCTAGTTGTGCTGTGGCCTGTGTCAATGGCTTTAAGAAGCACAAGGCTGCCAGGCAACTAGTTGGTAGGGTCAGTGGAAAAGATGGGAAATTATAGGCTACTAGTGTGTAGAATTTATTTTTACGGGAAATAGAGGTTGAGTGGTTCAGCCATAGGTTTTATAGAAAATAGTCTGAAATCTCTTAGAGTGATTTTGTAGTGTAAATCTATAGTGTTTGGTTTTTACGTTTTTGAAAGATATTCTTTAAAAGCAGCGATGAGCTCAAAAAAACACAAATGCATGTAAAATTTAAAATTTAAAAATAAGTACTACATTTGCACTTCTCTAGAAAGTTGATTCTGGCTGAATTGCACAAATTATTTGTCAACATTTATCATTCTTCCCTAAGGCTGCGGAGATGTCCCTCGACAGATGAAAAGCAGAAATCCACTGAACAAGCATTTGCATCTACTTTAAAAGCTAATAGTTATTTTAAGAAGTCTCTTTTCTTTTCAAGGTTTTATTTATTTATTTGATGGAGATAAACACACACAGAGAGAGAGAGAGAGAGAGAGAGAGAGAGAGGGAACACAGCCAGGGGGAGTGAGAGAGGGAGAAGCAGGCTTCCCGCCGAGCAGGGAGCCCGATGCCGGGCTCCTGGATCATGACCTGAGCTGAGGGCAGAAGCTTAATGACTGACCCACCAAGGCACCGCTTAGGAAGACTTTTAATGAAAATAATTTATTTGTGGAGCTGCAGAACGCACATGCTGTTATACTGTTATACATCACTGCATGTTATTTTTCATTGAAATCAAAAAATTATTCTCATAAATTTCATTCATTTTTTAAAGATGTTTCTTTCTTTCTTTCTCTTTCTTTCTTTCTTTCTTTCTTTCTTTCTTTCTTTCTTTCTTTCTTTCTTTCTTTCTTTCTTTCTTTCTTCTCTCTCTTCCTTCCTTCCTTCCTTCCTTCCTTCCTTCCTTCCTTCCTTCCTTCCTTCCTTCCTTCCTTCCTTCCTTCCTTCCTTCCTTCCTTCCTAGCACTCATGCCAGTGGGAGGAGGACAGTGGAAGAAGAAAGAGAGAGAATCTCAAACAAACTCCACTAAGTGTGGATCCTGATTCAAGCTCAGTTTCACGACCCTGAGATCATGACTTGCTCCAAAATCAGGAGTTGGTAATTTAATTGATTGAGCTAACCCAAGTAACCCAAATTTCATTCATTTTTAATTTCAAGTTTTCTTATGTATGTATGAAAAGTGTTTGAAAGTTTGTTCCATTAACAGAAAAACTCGACATTGCTAAATGATGTCAATATTATATCTGATTCAAAAAAGAAAGTGAATTAATTGCAAAAATAATTCATTTTTTAACTCAATTCATAGAATTTAAGTATGCTTCGGAGCTTGATTGAATAAAAGGTGAAATATTCACAATTATAGATGCTCTTGCTAACTTTTGAAAGTGAATCTTCTGGGTTGCATTTGTTTTGAAATTTTGGAAATCTTTAGCCAAAGGATTCAATGAATAGAGTGCCAAAATTTTTCAACTTTTAAAGCTTAAGTGAACTGCAAGTTATTGAAAATAAAGCAAAAAAGACATATTGAAATATATCCTACAGAAATAAGGGGGAATGGAAGAAATTAAACTCAGAAGCAAAAAGTGTATAGAATTTTGTACTTAAGTTACCTAATTGTGCTTTGTAATATCTTGTCTTCAGGACAATCTTTGAGTGAAGCTCATAGTTTTAACTGGATTTATGTCCACTTTGTGAGGACATTTGATTCTTATGGCAACTACACTTTGCTAAAAATTCAAATAAATTATGAACAAAAATCTTTTGGTGACTTTTAACTTATAAACATATTAACAATAACTTGAATGGAGGTAAGTGATGGTAATTATGAAAATATTTGACCTAAAATATTTATGCATTTTAATTGAAAATTGAATTGAGGATATTCTTTTCACATGGTTTTGCTCTGAGTGTAGCCAGTATCTCAACACCTGCAGCATGAGGATATATAATAAAAACTGTTCTGTTCTACAGAAAGGAGTTAATAGAAGACACCAACAAATAATTTCAATTCATTAACTATAAAATAAATCTTGAGAGGAAGATCATGCCAACTTTATGAAAAATTAAAGGAAGTGAAACAACATTAAAAATGCATTCTTTAGAAAATAATTCCCATGTTACACTGTAAGAGAAATACAGCTAAGGAATTTATTTAAAGGCAATGTAACTAAGTGCCCAAATTAATTATCCTACTTATATTTATTTTTTCTTAAATTTTTAAATTTTATTTACTTACTTATTCAATTATCTATTAATTAATTAATTAATTACTAAGAAAGAGAGGAGTGGCAGAGAGAGAGGGAGAGAGAGAGAATCCCAAACAGGTTCCATGTGCAGAACAGAGACAAATGTGGGACCTGATCTCAGCCCCATGAGATAATGAACTGAGCAGAAACAAAGAGTTAGATACTTAACCAAGTGAGCCACCCAGATTCCCCTATCCTGATTATAAATTTTAAAAATATATTTTTTTTGGGGGGTGCCTGGCTAGGTCAGTCAGTAGAGTGTTCAACTCGATCTCAGAGTTGTTCATTTGAGCTCTGTGTTGGGTATAGAGATTACTTAAAAATGACAGACATCGGGGAGGGTACATGCTATGGTGAGCGCTGTGAATTGTGTAAGACTGATGAATCACAGACTTGTACTCCTGAAACAAATAATACATTGTTAATAAAAAAGAATAAAATGTATGTATTTTTTGATAAATATAGCTTCCAGTTTTGTTTTGTTACTGGTGCTATTTTTATTTTTAGAAAGAATTTTATCGTTGAATACAATTGAATACATCACTTTATGTCTATCAACATAATAAAACTAATTTACTGCCAAAAATATATCAACAATTGAACAATTTGCATTACTTTTAGTGCAACTTTGATTTTAAAAACTGTGCTGGTTGGAAAAAGATAAATCTCTGGAACCCTGCTTCCTGGTGCTAATATCCTATTCTGACTCTTACTACTTTGAGAAGTTAAATAGTTACTTAAACTACTTAAATGGACTCAGATTCCTCATCTATAAAAATGGAGCTAATAACAACACAATTTTCTTAAGACCCTGAGAATTAAACGAGCAACCAACTGAATGCTGATTGGCATCACCCTCATCATCGTCGTCATTACCATCATTGTCTTCTGAAACTTTTGCCCAGGTGGCCTGATTTCATAACCTATTTATAGTTACCAAAATCCAGCAAAGTATCCTATGTGTATTGCAAAAAAGACAAAGAGGAAAAAAAAGATGCTAAATAAAGAGTAACAAGTTACAGATAAAATATGGAAAAATTCACTTGGTGCTTATTTATAACCAGTGGAGTTTTAAAAAAAATATTGGTGCTTCTTATTTAACAATGTGTAAATGGAGTTATTTTTTCCTTAGGTACACCAAATGAATTGTTTTAAATAAAATATTAAATAACTATAATAGATACATCCAATGCCACAAAATAATTGAAATATTTGAAGAACTGCTTTTAAGGAAATATTTATTAAAAAAAGAAAAAGTCACTTGTGATGAGCACCACGTGTTGTATATAAGTGACCAATCACTAAATTCTACATCTGAAACTAGTATTACACTGTATGTTAACTAACTGGAATTTAAATAAAAACTTGAAAAAGAAAAAAAAATCATACATGGTACTTCATAGTCTTTGCCTAAAGGAGGATTGCTTGAATTACAGAGATTTGAGGCACTAGTTCCTATTCCTCATAAAAAGCATAAGATTATGGGAGTTTTAGTTCTTTTTTGTACATGTAACAGTTAAATAAAAGAATGTGGATTACTGTTTCTGGTGGAAATGAACACCGTGCAAAATGACTCCTCACTTCAAAGTTTCTTTTTGCTTAGTTTGTTTCTCTTTCTCTATTGCTGAATGAAATGGAGTTTGCATTTTACAACTGTAGTTAAAATGTACCAGTTTTATATTTCATTTTATAAATCTAAGATTCCTAAACATTTACATGAACTAAATTTCAAAATTGGGGTCTTAATTACAACTTTAAATAATTAGTGGTCAAAGCAAAAGTGTGAACAGAATTAATGTTAATTAGATTGTTCATTTATCTATTCCTTTATAGACAGAGATGTAAATTTGGATCTTAACCGTAAGGTTTTTTTTAAGAAAGGAGACAGATATTAGAGAAACTTAGTAGAAATTATTTATAAATCTGTAGTAAAATATAGCTTTTTTTTCTGCTAGGACAGCCAGAACAAATGTGTGTGTCTGTGTGTGTGTGGGTGTGTGTGTATGAACCCCTGTTAAATCTGAACTTTAGAAAAATAAGTTATAAGTTTTGGGTAAGTAATTCTAAATATTGTATGAGATGTACTCAGGCTAAAAATTGTTTATCTGACATTAAAATTTATCTGGCAACTTTATTTTCTGCATCCTGAATATTTATTCGGACACCTTGGATTTCTAGCCTAAAAATCTTTTGATATAATGTAATGTCCCCCAAGGGTGGGTGAGTTGAGAAAGCCAGAATTTATTTATGAACCACAAAGATTGTTCAGTTGTAATTTTAAACAGTTTGGGGGCACCTGGATGGCTCAGTATGAAAACGTTTTATAGGTTGCTTATTAGACATCTTATACAACTATCATTAGATTTGTATTTTATGTAAGTATGGATTTATATAAAATATTTTACATTTTTTGTTATTAAAATGACATTTTAAATGTCTTAGTAGCTGTTCATTGCTAGTATATAGAAAAACTATATTTGTTTTCTTTTTCATAATAGTCTCCAGGAACCTTAAAAAATCACTCTTTATAACATTTCATTATAGCTTCTTTTATATTTTCAATATTCATCTGCATATTGGTGGTACATAATGGTACTTTTATCTCTTCCTTTCCTATCTTTATATTGTTTTTTCTCACTGCTCTGTCTAGGACTTTTGGCAAAATGTTGGATGGATTTGTGAGTAATGGGCATTTGTGTGTCATTCCCATTTTAGGCAAAGAACAAGTCATCATTTATCATTAGTCATGTGCTCTAATGTACTCTAAGTTTATCACATACTTTTTCTTGATATTTTATTTGACATTTTTTGATATTTCTTATTTCCATGAATGGAGGTTAGTTTTATTAAATACTTTTTCTGCCTATATTAAAATGTTGACCTGATTTTTCTCATTTTTAAATGTTATTTTATGGTTAAACTGTATTGATTTGTTAAACCAACCTTGTACTCTTAGTATAAACCTACCTTGATCATGATATCTTGTTATTTTTAAAGAATTCTGGTGAAGATCCATTTCAGATTTTGTTTTTTCCCCCCATATTTTAGGATATGTCTATGTGTGTATGTCCATGAGAAACATCAGCCTGCAGTTTTCCTTTCAGTTTTTGATATCAAAATTATTTTGGCCATATAAAATGAGTTAGAGATGTTTTCTTTTTTTCTGTTATCTGAAAGAATTTATGTGAGTTTGATGTACTTCTTTTTAAAATGTTTAGGAGACTTTACTGGTGAGATTATATTATCCTGGAGTTTTTATTAAAGAAAAATTTTATTAATTAAATTTCATTGATAGTTATGAGATTTTTAATTTTTCTCATGTTATTTATTTATTTATTTTAAGATTTTATTTATTTATTTGACAGAGAGAAACACAGCAAGAGAGGGAACACAAGCAGGGGGGATGAGAGAGGGAGAAGCAGGCTTCCCGCCCAGCAGGGAGCCCGATGCAGAGCTGGATCCCTGAACTGTACTATATTGACCTGAGCCAAAGGCAGACTCTTAAAAACTGAGCCACCCAGCCACCCCCTCATGTCTTTTTATTAAGTTGTGTTTCTTGTAGAGTTTGTCAATTTCATCTAAATTCCTCCATTAATGGACACAAAATCAATCATTTAAAAAAATTTTATTAGTTTTTTGTGCTGACTTTTGAGATTTCTCTATTGTACAGTTATTCTAATTTATTAAGTTCTGCTTTTTATATCTGCATTTATTATTTCTTGTGCTGATTTTGCCAATTTCAAAAAATTTTCTGTGTTTTAAAAATTGATAGAGTATATGTTCTTTTGTATGCATCTTACTCTCAAATTTTAAAAGGTTAATAAATGTGTTCTGGTGTTTTTCTCTATGAATATAATTTAACATAATGTCTACAGGTCTCTATTTTTCTATAGCTCCAATGGGATTCTTATTCTAATGAATCACACAAATGTTTTAGTTCCTTTTCTACTGTACTTATTCTGTTCTCTAAAACTCAATTTTAGTAAATAATGTTTTCCTTTTCAATACTGACTTTGGTAATGCTTGACATTAGTACCTTGTGTATCTTTATGTAAACAATATCCTATTTCCCCCCAGCTATCAGGGATGAGGCAAATGATCAAACATAAATTGTGTCTGAAGGTCTTCCTCCCTTCTCCTTCCTAGTTTTACTAGTTGTATCATTTTACATTATCAAGGAACACAATCCTTAAATTCCGTTCGCTACCTAAAGCTCCCAATTTGTTTGAGTCCCACTTCTTACAGCAACTCCTCCCCACCAGGATTCCTGCCCCATTTCCTATGGTCACCTTCCGCAAGGACTAACGTTCTACTGGTTTCCTCAAGCATGCCAAGAAACCATGGCAACAATATTTTCTAAGTCCTCATATGTTCATAATTAACCTAGTTAAATATCCCTAAAATTACATTCTACCTTGTCTTCCCTTCACCAAAGGAAACTGGACAAAAAAAGGGCAGAATTGAACTAGTGATTGATACATTTGCATTGATTTAAATACATTCCAACATCCGTTCTACAGGGTGTTGGAAGAACAATAGGCAGCAGCCAGACAGGCCTCTCCTCCCAGACATGGGGACAGGGCCTATGGCTGGCAGGGGGCCAGGCTGTTCTGCGAGTGTCAGCTAGAAGGCTGCCCTGGCTCTGTGGGCCTCTGGCTGTCCCCACGTCACATTAAGGCAACCTGAGTACAGGCTTCAGGGAGAAAAGATACACGCCAGAAAAGGATGCTCCACTCTCTTGCCTGCCAGGATTGGGGCCAGCCCCCTCCTACATTGGGCTGAGTTTCCTTCTCATCACAGAGCTGGTCTAGATGAGGGCTAGCCTAGATAAATATAAAATTCCTGGCTCACACTTTTGTTTCTTCATATTGAAACAGTTTTATTATTCCCCTCAGTTTGACTAATTTTAACATGTTTCTTCCTGATGATAGGCTCCTGAATTCCTTTTTCTTTTTCCTTTTTTTTTCCTGAATACCCTTTTCTTAGAGCATTTACTTTAAAGACTACCAATGGTACATTCTTTCTCTGCCTCCTTTGAAATGTAAATTTTCTCTTAAACTCTTGCCAGTTTTATAACCCAGAAATGTCTATCTCAAGGACCTGGGAGACATCCCTTCGAAATGTAATCATCAGGAAACCTCTGTCTCCCTGTCTTTGGGAACCAGTAAGAGCCTAACTTCAGTATGTGCCAACTAGTAAACATGGATGACCTATGTCCTTACGTTGACCATTTTCCTTCCTGATGTCCATCAGTACCTTTGCTCTATCTTGCCTCAGTGTAAAAAACAATCCCAACTTTTGTTTTTGGGGGGTTGAGTTCAATTTCTCCTCGCTATGGTAATAGTTATTGAAAATACTGTCTTTGTCAATTTAAATATGTCTGGTGAAATTTTTCTTTGGCTATATATCTTGTTAGTGTTCTTCCACTGTCTCTGTTATTGTATATTTCTGTGGAGAAATCAAAAGTCAGCTTGACTATTCTCTCTTCAAAAATGTCTTCAATTTTTACATAGCTGTCCTAGTATAAATCTCAATAATTTTAACAAGGCATATTGTTTGAACTGTCATAGTTCAATATTTATTGTCGAAGTGTAAATCATTTATTACAGAGAAGTTTCATCTTTAAAAAAATTGTTTATTTATTTATTTGAGAGAGAGAGAGAGAGAAAGAGAGAACATGAGCAAGGGGAAGGTCAAAGAGACAGAGAGAATCTCAAGCAGACTTGGTAGTCAGCATGGAGCCTCACACAGGGTTGGATCTTGTAACACTGAGATCATGACCTGAGCCAAAATCAAGAGTTGGATGCTTACCTGACTGACCCACACAGGTGCCCCAATAGAAAAGTTTTCTTAATGCATGGTTTAAATATTTGCTTTGTTATTGTTTTGATTGTTATCATTGCTATCTCCAATCACATCTACATTTTGTCTTGTTTATTTGTCTCCTATTTAGCACACACACGCTGGTCCTTTTTCCATCTTTATTTCTGTTTCATTTTACTCAGTTTTCTAACTTTCATACTTCCCTCTCCATGGTAGCTCCTTATAACATTTTATACATTTACATGTTTGTTTTGTTTTCCTTTCTATTTCATTTTTTGTCAACTCACATTCAATGTCTTTTATTTTTTAAAAAAATCACATTTACCTTGATGTCTTGAATTTTTTGCTCAGTGGTCTCCTTCCAAAGACATTATTTGTTCTTTATTTAAACAATTTTATGTCAAAATGTTTCATCTTAATTCATCTATTTGATTTCACCATTTAAAATAATTCTATGTATAATAAAACTATAAAGGAATATGTATAAGAATTTAAATTTTTATCAGTCAGGATTCCTGTTTGAAGCATCATAAATTCATTATGCCTAGAGGTGGATGGATTCAAAGAAACTTAAATAGATAATAGGAAGTTTGGAGAACAGGGTTCAGGAAATCAGCAGAAATTAAGTGGAGTTTTATGGCCAGAGGCACACTTACTGTCATACCACAGAACTCATTTATTTAACACACCCATGCTAATCCTGCAAACAGAAACTGGGGCTATCATTGTCCCAGTGCCATTGGACACCAGATTCCATCATCAACTGACACAAAGAACTGCAATTTATATCTGTTTCTTGTTTCTATTCAACATCCCAAGGAAAAACATATAATTAGTTGAACATGGATCACTTGCCTGTCCCTGATTGCCAGAGTACAGGGAGAACAACAACTATTTGGCTTCTTGGATTCCAGAAAGACTCACATTATGAGAATCTCTAATTATTTGTTGGGGCTTCAGGTTTTGAGCAGTCAAGTAATATTGGTAAATGACCATTTAAAAAGTTATTTACTAGAATCATAAAAATGTGACTTAAAATGCCAAACTACTAAAGGAATATAAAGATATAAATCACAAAGAAAGTTCAGTCTAGTGTAACAAAGGAAATGAGAAGACATAAAAGAAATAAGGTACCATGGGGGTAATGAACAAGTTTGCTTTTTTTGTTTTTTGTTTGATTTTTTGACTACTGGCACCAATTTTTCCTTATTCTGATCGGAATATCATCTGGATTTTACTTTGAGAACAACCATAGCACTTCTTGTCTGTATAGGGCAGGATGGGATAACCCAGTCCATTTGGTGGTGGGCCCAGTCAGGACTTGAGGAGTCGGGACAATCTACTTCACTGAAAACTGAGAGTAGCTCAGAGCTGGGCATGTTGCTCACAAGACAAAAATTTCTGAGAAGGAAATCATGACAGACAATTTCAGGAACTATTGGAACAGAGATACTCGCATTCAGAACGGTTGCTTGTTTGTAATAGAATCTTCATGGTTCTGGTAGGCATCTTGACTCTGTGAGGGACGATCCATAGATGGCTTCGAGGGAAGCCAATGAAAGGAGGCAGGGACAGGCTAGAGGTGGGGGACAGATTCCTGACTACGTTCATTGTAGTTAATTGCAGTGCTGCCTGAAGCAGGCAAGATTCTTAAGCTCTATTAACTTACTGAAAGACATATAAAAGAAGGCTTAAATTTCCAGTAAACTTTTTTATTTCATAAGTGAAATCTTATAACTTCTAAAGTTGATTTCAAAAACAATTTGGATAAAAATAGCCTAGAAAATTTTAATACCCATAAGATGATTAATAAATGTCAAAGCATGCAGTAATACTCCAGAAATTTAAAAATATGGCTCTGATGCTAAAACTAGTTAATTATCAGAGTAGAAAAAAGTCCCGATAATTCATGCATCCACTGAATTATTTGATACCATAATACTGATTTTCATATCAGTATGTGAGAAAAGAATGGGATTCAATAAATAATATTAGGAAAATTGTATCAACATGGAAAAACAAGTTAGATCCATGTTTCCAAAGACTAATTCTGTATAGATATGAAAATAAAATTCCAGATAAATTAAATAGCTGTTTAAAAGAATCAGGAGAATCAGGAGTAACTCTTTGTAACTGCTATGGCTGAATCGTGTCCCCCACATATTTGTATATTGAAGCCCAAATCGCCAGGGCTTTTTAGAAGGTAATTAAGATTCAATGAAGTGATAAGGGTGAGGTCCTAATACACTAGTGTTGATAGCCTTAGAGAAAGAAGGAGAGAGAGAGAGAGAGAGAGAGAGAGAGATCTCACACAATGCACACACATTGAGGAATGACCATGTAAGGATACAGTGAAAAGGTAGTCTTCTGTAAGCCAAGGAGAGAGAGCTCTCACCAGAAACTGACCAGGTTAGCCTGAGACCCTGATCTCAGACTCCCAGCTTCCAGAAACCGTGAGAAAATAAATTCCTGTTGCTTAACCGCCTATCTGAGGTATTTGTTATGGCAACCTGAGCTGACTAATGCAGTAAACTTACACTGAAGATCTTTCAAACATGTCATAAACACCGAAAATAAAAAATTAGGAAGTTTTACCAACTTGATAGCATGGGATTTTAAAGCTTCTGTATCATGGAAACTGCCACATTCCAAGTAAAAAGAAGCAAAAGACATGGACAAAATATCCTTTGTTTTCTATATATAATAAAACCAAGAGCAATAATATAAAGAGCTTCTGAAATAATTAAGAAAATGGCATTTCGATTGAAAAATGGACAATGTAAACAGAACATTTACAGAAGAAAAAAAGATTAATAAACATAAGACAAGTTGCTCTACCTCATTAGTGTTCAAAGTAATGCATGAAGAAATAATAGTAAAATGTTTTTCCTTGTCAAGTTATAAAGAATGAGTTGAGTGGCAATATCTACTATTAGCTAGATGCAACAAAAAAACATTCACACATATCATGGATTGGGGTATCCATATGTTCACATAGTGCTTCAGTATATATTATAATTTAAAAAGTGTGTTCCACTGATTCAGCAATGCTCCCATTCAGATTATACGACAGAAGTCCCCTTATGGTGAACAAATATTATTCATATAATGTGCATACATATTATAACAGCAAAAATAAATTTTAAAAAAGACTAAACATCCATCAAAGGAAATACATAAATCAGGACACGTTCCTATATGAACTATTAGGTAGGGGTAAAAATAATATTTTCTTTGTATTTATGAGGGGAAGTTCCAGTAGGAATTGTACAGCTTAAAAGTAATTCACAAGTACTTGTAAAGTTTGATGTCCAACACTCTAAAAGCCTATATGTGTATGCATGTGTGTGTGTGTATACACATACAAAAGGAAGAAAGAACAGAAAGATAAATGCCAAATTTTTAAGTGTTTACCCTAGAGAGGGAAATAGTATGACTGAAATCCTTTTGGTTTAGTCTCTACTTCTCAGCTTTATTACAATGAGTATTAATAAAGTCTGAATCACATAGAATTAGCACTTATTCTGAAAAAGTTATGGTAAAAAACAAACAAACAAAAAACAACTGTTTTTAGATAGTTCACTTTTGGAACGTTCTCTTTTGGAAACAATAATTCATATAGTAGGAACCATAAAATTATTCACAACTTATTGTAAAATAAAAGTAATCAGTTTTATACATTTTGTTATGTTACTTTAATTTTACTGAGCAGTTGATATTAAAACTCTGTTTTACCAAAGAGAACAAACTAGGTTCAAACATTGACTTCAATGGTAAGTAAGTTAGATCCATGTTCCTTTCTAGCTACTTACTGTTTTCTTATTTCAGACCCTCATTGCCTTCAGGTTTATTTGAATGGACTCCTACATAATCGCTCTCCCTACAGGCTCTCTTCCTTCTAATCTGTTCTTGTTGCTGTTAGTGTTGTCTTTTTAAAAACTAAATCTCATTTGCCACCTTTTTATGCAAAATCCTTCAGTGATCCCCATTATCTTCAGAAAGTATTTGAATTCCTTAACATAGCATTAATGTCCATTTGTGATCTAGTTCCTCTCACCCTGTCTGTCTTTACTCTCTACAGTCTGTCAAGAAAGAAATGTGGTGGAGTTGAAGATGTAGAAGAAATCAGGCCACCCGGGGCTTTTCAGTGGACATTCACAGCCACAGCCTACGGGAGGGGCCTGGGAGATGGAGACTAGGCAATCTGACTTTATTGTCCTCTGTCTCCCACTGGGAAACTCCACTTAGGCACTGGAGGTCTAAGAATCTGGTTAAGGCAATGTCTAATGTCGCCCAAAGGCCATTCTGGGGCCCAGAGCAGGGAGGGGGAGGGGTGTATATGGTATGGAGTAACATAAGGGGACCCTCACCACCATACACCCAGGTGGTTTCCCACCATCCATGTCTTTTATACTTTCTACTTTCTAGGACTGCAATCCACAGAACACACCTACATCTTACTAATTGTCTTTCAAAACTGAGTTTAGCCCGCCTCTTAAATTGCTTAGGTCAGGTGCAGCTCTCCAAAAAGAATCAGAGTTCCAGGCGTTGGTGTATTTTTCCTATTGCTTCACACCTGGAACAAAAGGTATCCATTACAGCTCCAGGAAGACATGCAGGTACCAAATGAAAAACCTGGAATTTGTGTTCTGAGAACTATGAAACAAGAGAAAACTTGAGGGATATTATCAGTGACCTCAAAATTCAAATTCAAATAACCAACCTTTATGTTTCAAACTAACCTTGCAGGTAATTTTGCAATTTGCAATTATTAAAGACAAGAAGGAGGATGGCGAGGGATTAGTTTTGAGGTCCTCACATATCTCTGATACATTTTTAAAAATATTCTATGGAAGGAAAAAGAGACTTTTTCTCAAACATGCTCTCTAGAAAGCTTGAGTATTTACATATTGCTCCTGGCCTGGACTATGCTATTATTCTTGCAGGTTTCCCTCCTGCTAATGATGCATATGACTCAGCATGGTAGCAGGTTTCCCCTTGTTTCTAAAGGAAGGACCCAGCATCCAGAAATAGACTGATTCTATGCTTAAATAGTAAAGTAATAGTTCTGGGAATAAGAGCCTTCAGAGCCTCTTAAGTTTCTTTATATCCCTTATTTTATTTGCTAAGAATATTATGGAAACTCTGCCAATACCCTTTGGTAAGAAGCTAATTAACTATGAATGAATATAGTCAGTTGTGATATTGTTATGTAAGCAAATAGAACAATGCCAGGTTACACGGTTTATTATAAAACATGCCTCAATTAAAATTTCATGTGCTACAGTGCGTGCAGATTTTCTAGGATAAACAGCAATGTTTTAGAGACTAAAATCCTTTTATTTATTTATTTATTTATTTATTTATTTATTTTATTGTTACTAAAATTTTTTTCCCAGTGTTTCAAGATTCATTCCCCATTCCCCACACCCAGTGCTCCACACTTTAGGTGTCCCCAGTACCCACCACCAGGCTCTCCCATCCCTCCACCCCCCTCCCTCCAAGTCCCTCAGTTTGTTTCTGTGTTCAAAATCTCTGTTGTTTCGTTTCCCTCCCTAGATTACCCTAG
>PITA01000419.1:0-118008 GCA_004023965.1 Spilogale gracilis | reverse complement strand
TAGCAACATGGACTGGACTGGAAGAGATTATGCTGAGTGAAATAAACTAAAATCCTTTTATAGTGTGCTGGTAAACCCTGAGATAGCAAATCAATAGAATATTCGAGTTAAGCAAGAGAGTTTCAGAGAAGGACAAGCTATTAACCTTAAACGTGAATGCATTTGCATTTATAAACTTAGCTTAAATCAATTTGTATCTTCTCTCCTTATAATTATATCCTGTTATTTAGATGTCATAAATATATTTTAAAAACTTTTTAATTGACATTATAATGATCCAAATTTAATTCAGATCGGCCTTTATTGTATTCTTAGGGGACGAATACCAAATTTGAACATAATGACTACAACCTGTTCAAACTACCTGGTAAGTATCTGTGATGAAAATTGCTTATAAAATTTTAAGCTCCCTAGATCCACCTTTTCATATTTGGTCTACCAAAGGCACCTCCTCCTTCGTCTTTTATTTCTTGAGATACAATTCACAACCCGCAACATTTATACCCATTTAGTGTTTTTAGTATAGCCACCATGTTATGCCATGATCACCACTCTTTTAATTTCAGAACATTTTCAACAACTCCAAAAGAAAGCCCATACTAGTTAGCAATCACTCCCCATTACCCATCCCTGCAACCCCTGGTAACCACTGATTGATATTCTGTCTCCATGGATTTGCCGATTCCAGACATTCATTGTATATAAATGGAATCATATAATATGTGGCCTTTTGTGTCTGGCTTTTTCAACTTAAGATAACATATTAAGGTTGTCCATGTTACAGCATGTTACTTTATTTCTTTATATGGCTGAATAATATCCATTGTATGGATATATTACATTCTGTTTATCCATTCATCACTTGAGGAACATATGGGTTGTTGCACTTTTTCTCTGTGATGAATAATGCTGCAATCAACATTTGTGTACAAGTTTTTTTTTTTTTTTTTTTAAAGATTTTTTATTTATTTGACAGAGAGAAACACAGTGAGAGAGGGAACACAAGCAGGGGGTGTGAGAGAGGGAGAATCAGGCTTCCCGCCGAGCAGGGAGCCCGATGTGGGACTCGACCCCGGGTCTCCGGGACCATGACCTGAGCCGAAGGCAGTGGCTTAACCAACTGAGCCACCCAGGCGTCCCTGTGTACAAGTTTTTATGTGGACATATATCTTCAATTCTCATGGTCATTTTATGTTTGACTTTTATGGGATTCCCGAAGAATTTCCTATAGCACTGCAACTTTTTACATCTCCACCAGCAAGGTCTGAGGGTTGCAACTTGTCTACATCCTCGCCAACACTAGTTATTGTCTCTTTTTGATTATATCAATCCTATTCTTCATTCTTAAATAAAAAATCCAACTAAACCATTAGAATGCTTTTTCCATGTCCTAGATAACTCTATGACTAAAGCTGTTCTCTTTGCTACTGCTTTCAATACAAATAGTGCAAACATTATATTTGTATATGGATTATTACTCTTATTTATTTAGCAAGCATGTTCATTAAAAAATGGAGTGATATCTGTGTATCACACTTGATAAACTGGCATTCTTAAAGGACTGTAGAATTCCAAAGCCAAAGTATTCTGGTTTTGTAGCTGGCTGCTTATGGGACCTTTGACAAGTTATATAAATTATTCTTTGCTTCATTATTGAGAACTGTGAAGTGGAGAAATGGTTGCGCATGTGAAATGAATTTGTGGAAGTTTCATGTGTGTATTGGTTTCCTGGTGATGCTGTAACAAATTAACAGAAACTTGGTGACTTAACAAAACAAATGTATTATCTTTCTAAAGATGAAAATTCTGACATGAAACTTGCTCACTGACATCAAGGTGTTGGTAGAGCCACATGCCTCTGTAGATCTATTTCCTTGCTTTTTTGAGTTTTGAAAGGCTATCCCCATTCCTTGACTTGTGACATTCTCTCTCCACCTTCAAAGCCCACAGGAGCAGGTAGAGTCCTACTCCTACTTTCATCTCTCCAGTCAGGAAAGGTGCTCTAGTGGTAAGGAGGCAGGATTAGAATGGACCCACACAGATAACTCGGGAGAATCTTTCCATCTCTGGGCCCTTAATTAAATCACATCTGCAAAATCCCCTTTGCTGTGTAAGGTAACATGTTTATGGGTTCTGTGGTTTGCAACGCAGACATCTTTGAAGGACTATTATTTGTCTATCAGAAGCAAATAATGTATGTCCCCTGACAAGTACAGAAGTGGCACATAATGCTGGATAAATATGAATTTCCTTTTTTATTTCTTAAAATAGAGACTATGTGATAAAATGGAAATGGACTCCACTTCAGTTGAGTCAAGGGCATGGGTGACCAAATCTGAGAAAGTTATACATAAAGACTTAAAATAAAAACACTATTATTCCCACAGAATCATTCCTGTCACTGGCTATTTGCCAGATGAGTGTGATGCTATTAACCTCCCGCCACAGGAGTCTCATCTTTCCTTTGGGCGGGCAGCAAAGTTATCTCAGTATCCTTGGGAGATACTTTGTTTTTGTGATCTGATCTCTAGTCCTTTACCTAAAAAAGCTACAAAGGAAACAATGTTTTCCTTATTTTGTGAACATTTCCTAAACGCCTTTAAAAGCTGCCAATATCTGTCAGTTTCAAAATATGTTCTAGTAAAAATTCAGCTAGTGGTATTTTTAAGCAAACCGTAATTAAAAATCATTTAAATGCCAGTGATCAAAACATAAGAAGGGAAAGTTGGTATTTAATGATGATAAGGCACATGCATAGAATACCTTTTCCTGAGAAGATCAAAACAGATAAGCCAAATTTAAATATCTGTTTAACGCCGACTTTGGGAGTTGGGCACATACACTACCTTTTCCAGGTGGGGCTAGGGGAAGAATCGTGTATTCGCCTTGCACAGCTGAGAGCACAGGAACAGGCTTGTTTTATTTAGTGAGGAAAAAGCGTGTAGCCAAAGGTGGATTGACATGGAGGGACAGATAACCTCAGTTCAAATACTATTTGCCTCTGAAATCAGTGTTATTGTTGATGGCTTCTGTCCTTTGTTGTCAATCCCTAAAATAAAGATTTTATTCCCTCAGAAAAGAGAACTATAATTCATTGCTTCATGTATGTTAGCAAAAACCCTCCTGCCAAAGGCTGTCTCTCAAATACTGTGGTAAAAATACCTAAATCAATTAAGGAGGAAAAAAAATGAGAATAATAAATAATAAATAATAAGTAATAATCAGAAATAAGAAAAATGTAAAGATGTCCGGCAATTGCCATTTTCTACTTAGGAGTCAAGGTGAAATTATGTTAATACAAAGACAAGAAGGAAGATACATGCTCCGGAGCCCACTACTTTCACAGTTGCTGATTTACAACAGACTTTTAATAAGGGAGTGTAGGTAAAATAAGAGAAAAGGAAACAAATAAAAACCTCCCTAGCACCATCACAAAGTACTGTTCACCTTTTGGTGCATTTGCTTTGTTTCTTTTTCAGCAAATTATTATATTTTTGCTTGTATATTTTTATTTTGATATGATTTCAAATTTACAGAATATTTTCAAGAAGAGTACAATCAATTCCCTGATACTTTTAACCCAGATTTAGCAACTGTTAAATTTGGCCTCGTTAGCTGTATCACCTTCTCTCTCTTCCCATCTGTGGGCATGTGCAGACACACACACATCTGTGTTTGCATAAATATTTGGTAACCAGATACGTATGCAAGCATATTTTTTCCTGAGTCATTTGGAGGTATTATATTTTTACTCCTAAATACCTGTAAAAATCAAGAACTTGAGCATTGTTGCAATACATCATGACCTAATCCGCATATTTAACTTTTACCAATCGTAATTTTGTCTTCTTAATATAGCATCTAATCTAGATCCTATGTCGCATTTACTTATCATGTCTGGTTAGTCTTCATTAATCTGAAAAGGATTCTCAGCCTTTTTGTTTTTCTTGACCTTGACATTTTAGAAGAAAATAACAACAACAACAAAACAACAATAATTACTATTATTTTGTAGAATGTCCTGTAACTTGAGTGTTTCTAGTGTTTCCTCATGATGTAATGTAGGTTATGCATTTTTTTTTTTTTTGCAAGAATACCACAGACATGGGGCTGTGCTCTTCTCACTTCTCATACCAGGAGGCACATAATGATGCTTTGTTCCAACATCAATAACATGAACTTTGGTCATGAGTTAGGTGGTGACTGCAGAAAGTGTTCACTGTAAATTATTTTTCTATTTATGAATCTGTAATTTGTGGATGGGTATGGATACTTTGAGACTGCATAAATAGCCTCTTTCTCATAAAACATGTTTTACCCATTAAATTTAGCAAACATTGATGATTTCTAACTCTATCATTTCTACTATATTTACTGGTTGACACTCAGAGAGATTTCTTATCTCCTCTATTATTGATTCGTGTATGTATGTATGTTCATATAGATTCATGGATTCCTATTTTATTTAGTTATGACTTATTGATATCATATTATTTATTTGTATGTTCAAGTGGCCCTAAACTTGACCATGGGAAATATTACAATCTTTTAGATTCAGCTCCATGATTTATTGACCATGTTTTTAATTGACAGTAAGAATATTCCAGACCCATGTTGGATTTTCTCTGCCCTGAGCATTAGTATTTAGTTCCATGGGTCCTGAATCCTTTTTAGAAGAGATGGCTTTCAGAAACTAACAAACAAACTCATTGTTACTGGGGTGTCATTTCCGCTAGGCACACCCAGCAGACAGAACTAGGAAATAAGGGGATGCACACACACACACACACACACACACACACACACACCCCTACCTCTCTCTATATACAGGCATACCTACATATTCCTCAGTTTATCTATCTTGTAATAGGTAGTAATATGAGTTCATGCTAATTCCAATACCACAACACAGGGAACATTTTAGTCTCTCCTCTTTCCATATTTGTAACTTCCCTTTTCAGTAATGAAAAAACTGGCTCTCATCATCTTTTATATACATTACATTATATATTACATATATTATACGTATACATTATAAATATAGTATATAAATAGCATATAAAATACATATTATATATTATCTATATAAATAACATACATTTAATATAAAATAAAAGTTCAATCCTAGAATAGAATAGAGTTTCAAGGTTATTGAGGTTATTTTTATTAATAGCTAGAAAATTAATCCATCAATAAAATGAAAGAAAGTAAGTTGTGTTTGAGCATATACATACTATAACATTTACTCTTCTAAAGTATACAATCCAGTTGTTTTTAGTATATCTACAAAGTTGTGTAACCATCATCACTATTTTTTCCTTACATTTTATTGGCCACAGGAGAGGAGGTCTCCTCCCTGTCACAGGAGGTGCTCAAAGTTTCTTCACTCACTGCAAGCTTGGGCCCTGGGGCTTTTCGGGGTCTTGAAGGTGGCTGGGCACGTGAGGCTTGTTTCTATCACCTCAGAGGGCGCTGTAGGGCATGGTCCAGTTGATCACAGTGGCTAGTAGTAAAGGGGCTGAGCCGGGGGCAGAATTCTAGCAAGGCTCCCACTGTGAAGGATGCATCTAGCACCTGCTTCCTGACCCAGGCATTCTTGATGAAAGCAAGAGTCTCTCAGCCATCTCTGGTCTCACCAGTGTTGGTGGCCACACCATCATCACCAATAATCCCAGACTTTATCTCCCTCCCTCAAAAAGAAAAAAAAAAATCCCATACTCACTAATAGTCACTCCCCCTTATCCTCTTCTAACCCCTCAATAAATGAATCTGCAGCAGATAATAGGTAAAGAATATACCAGTAGCACTTCCAATTACTGTAGAAACAATGGAAAGAAAGAATGGCATTCATGTCCTTGACAATGCAGAGGCTTCTTGAAGAGCACATGGTAGGGGAAAGGGATCCAACTGGATTGAAGTTTCCACAGTGTTCTCCCAAGCAGCTCTTGCTAAGGAATCTAATGAGAGTGAGTTTTCCAGTTGAAAAAAATAAAAAGACCGGATGCTAACTTTCCTTTGTGGCCAGCTTCACAGCTGAAGTATTTCCATAGTAGAGGTAGTCACTATGAACCAGGAAGGAAAATAAGCGCAGCTCTGATGGAGCAAATTTCTGAGTGTTTTAAGAAGATGCAATGTCTCAGATGCCATTCCAGACCTAGGGGATGGAGTACCTCTAGGGAATTAGATATATGATGAATGCCCAGTGCCTGGACCACCTGATGGACTTGGATTTTCTCCCGCAAGTGGGATGGCTGCATTGCTGGTTGACCATTTTCTTAATGGTTAAATCTGAAGGAAAAATGGAACGAGAAGATTGGGAATGTTCAGTGCGAGGCACACTTCTTCCCCACACCTGACATTTTCTTCCCTGGATGGGAGGAAGTTCCACAAGGATGAAACTCCTGTGCCTCTCTCATCCCCATATTTAAGCATCCCAGGGATGGAGGAATGCACTGATTGGTGAATTTTGAACCAGAAAACTCTTATGCGTATTTCTTTGTTCTTTAGGAGCAGTTTTATCCATAAAACAAAAACTGTGCCTTGTTCTTTCATGCTCAGCAAAGTGTTTTAGAAACAAACAATTTTCTGCCTTGTATAATGCCCTGTACTGCTTCCCTGATGGTGGTTTGACTGTTGAATTCTAAGAATCAATATTGGAAGCCCATTTCCTTAAAAATATAAGCCAAGTTCTTCCAGCTGGTTTCCCCTCCCCACTACCCCGCAATTTCCCAATAGGTTTGGAAGAGTTTATTACTGGTTCGGGCTGCTTCAATACCTCTCACTTAGCATCCCTGCATTGCACACTGAGGGCCAAGTGAATCTCTAACCTCAGCTCATTTACTTTTTCTTTTTCAGAATCATGCCCAGGATTCTTATCACGTTATTTTTCAAAGTGGGTATGCATTGCTGTGTTAATGATATAAAAATACTTTATCGTTGTAGTGCTTTGAGTGCATTGTGAGAAGCCTGCTGGACAACAATGTCAAAACTGGAATTCTCACCTGGTTCATGTTGTTGTTTGGCTTTCTTTCAATATTTTAATGTTTTTAAAGAAACCTGTTTCTTATTTATACCACTATTATTAAACTTATTTGTCTGTGTGTTTACTTATAGTCCATCCTATGTTATAAAATATGCTTATGTGGGGCTTTTGTTCAATACAATATTTTCTTGCATCATGTAATTTAATCATATCCATACCTTTAAATCATTAATTGCAGTAATGCATCAGTGTAGTATTTTCCTTTCAAACTTCTGACTTTTTTCTTTATTCTCTATGTCTCTGCTTTCATTCATTCATTCTTTCTTAAAAATGGGGAAATGCTGGTGGTAGGCAGAGGTGTACAAAGATAGGGGTCACTTGGTGTTTTCTTGGGTTTTTCGGTCTGTATTTTTGATAACTGAATGTATTCCTGAGGTAATCCCTCAGGGTATGATATTGACCAAATACCATTTCGTAAAGCAAGATACACAAAATATTCAGCAGTACAAAAATAAATTTTTTGTTTTGAGAGCAATTTAAAAATTCCCAAGACCTTAGAACATCAATATGCAGAAAGACACAAGCTCATCCATATAGATTAAAAGAGCATAACCATTTTGGAAAACAATTGGAGACATATATTAAGATCTTTAAAACATGCACATGCTTTTCTCATCGCTGGGGCATTGTTCTAAATAATATATTTTTAGGGGCACCTGCGTGACTCAGTGGTTAAGCATCAGACTCTTGATTTTGGCTCAGGTCATGATCTCAGGATCCTGGGATGGAGCCCCAGGTTGGGCTCAACACTCAGTATGGCTGGAAATTAAAAAAAAAAAATTAAAAGAAAGCATTGAAACATTGTAAATTCTTTTCTGATGCCAGTTTACTAGTTGTTGCCCACAGGAGCATGAGTGGAACAGTATGGATGGACTAGCTTTATTATTTCATGTGGATTAAAAATAAATAAAAATCTTCTGTAGCTCAAGAATTTTTCTATCATAACTATCAGTTTTTATGTGCTTTTGTAAAATATAACTTATAGCTTTACACATTTTTTTCTCTTTATTTTTAAATGCTATATATTCAAAGTGTGGCCAAATACAACAATATAGTATAAATAATACAACAGTGTCTGAAACATCAAAGAGAATATTCTATATTCTCACACTGTGGAGATAATGTTTACATGGAACAGTAATCCTATATGATAATGTGTGTATAAATGCACATGCTATATATAATGCACCTTGTTATATTTATTTGAAATAGCAGTAGTAAAGGGGAACCAGGGTAGCTCAGTCAGTTGAGTGTCTGACTCTTCATTCTGACTTAGGTCATCAGCTCACGGTCTTGGGATCTAACCTCACATCAGGCTCCATACTCAGCATGGAGTCTGCTTGAAGATCTCTCTCTCCTTCTCCCACTGCCTCTCAACCCACTCGCCCACTTTCTTCCTCTAAAAATAAATAAATCTTGGCGGCCCTGGGTGGCTCAGTGGTTCAGCATCTGCCTTCGGCTCAGGTCATGATTCCAGGATCCTGGAATCAAGTCTCGCATTGGGCTCCCTGCTCGGCAGGGAGCCTGCTTCTCTCTCTCCCATTCCCCCTACTTGTGTTCCTTCTCTAGCTATGTTTCTCTCTGTCAAATAAATAAATAAAATCTTTTTAAAAAGTTAAATAAAGAATAAAAATAAATAAATCTTGAAAAAATTTAATATCGATAGTATACAATACACACTTTTCTTTTTATTTTCTTTTAAAATTTTTTAAAAATATTTTGTTTATTTGACAGAGAGACACATAATGAGAGAGGGATCACAAGCAGGGGGAGTGGGAGAAGGAGAAGCAGGATTCCTGCCAAGCAGGGAACCCGATGCTGGGCTTGATTCTAGGACCCTGGAATCATGACCTGAGCCAAAGGCAGATGCTGAACAACTTAGCCACTCAGCCACCCCCACACTTTTCTTTAAAATATTTTTTATTAAATATTTTCTGGTTTTACTTTTCCATGTCAAAGTATATGGAGCATCTTCACTGTTCTTAAAAATGATCTTGTATTCTATTGTGAGAATGAACCATAATTAATTTCTTTAATTTCCCATTGATGACCATTTAGATCATTTGTAAATTATGGCTTTTCTCCATAAAAAACAATTCTGCAGTCACTCTTCTGCTATATATGTTTTTATTCTGATTACATTTTCAAAGCAGGAACATTAAATGTAATGGAGAGGTTGTTATTGATTTAAGCTTGTGCTATACAAGTAAGGGATAGACAATATATCAAATCTCAGTGGAAGCATGGCAGTACGAATTGTTTTCTCTTTAGATTTGGCCTCACAAGAATTAGATCAAAAGAAAATAGTCCAATCAAAGAACTCAGAAATATCTCTGTGATCATCAATCAAGAGAATACTGGTCATGATTATAATGATAACTTTTATTAAAAGGTTATAATGTGCCAGTCAGTGAGTTAAACCATCTTACACTATTCCACCAAAATCCTTATTAGGGAGGTGATGTTATTATACTCATTTTTCCAGTGAAGATATGAAGGTAAATTAATTTGACCCGGGTCACATAGTGAAATCTATCTTCAGGACAGGAATCTGGTTTCATTAGGTACAATCCCACTCACAAGCATTGCAGACATAATCAGAAAGAGCACTTAAATAGAAATACTTGCATCTCAGGTCCTTGTTGAGGTTGGCTTCTACTTACTGACACAGCTGGGTCAAAACCTCAAGTAACATTGTGTGAAATGAAAACTCCAGATATTGGGTCAGAGCTTCTCAGTGTCTTCATCTCAGCCAACACCTAGTTCAAGGCACTATTTTGCTGTTTAAATGAGCTTAGGTTCATTCAAAAGCTCTGTAGTCTGTAAAATCGGGAAGTAGGGAAATGATAAGAGATTGTGATAATTATATATGTTAATTATTGTCATTTTCATTGATCTTAGCTAGAAAATCATGACTGAGAATGTAAAGGCCAATTGTAGTTTCACTGAGCCAGTTAATTCTATCCAAGTGTTCTGTGATAAGGTCCCTTATTCATATTTGAATACGTAAAGGCTGATCTAGAAGGGAAGTGGGAGAAAATCTGTAGGGTAACTGAATCACGATTCAATCCTTCTTTAATTTTGCATATACAAATACTATCTAATGATGGCTACTTGAGAGTAGCTCAAATATTATTTTGACCACTTAGACAATTTTGCAGTGGACCAATAGTGACTAAAGTCATTTTAAAAAGCAAAATGCATACATTATAAACTTCCATAACAACTGCTTAGATATTAAGCCAAAACATTTGATTCACTGTTGATTTCCTTCTTCTCTCTTACCTCCTAGTCATCGGGTCAAGTTTGATTTTTCACCTCAAAAGGATCACTTAAATCTGTCACTTCTTTTCTACCATGATTAAAAATACTATGTTGGTGACAGAAGATGAGAAATGTTCTCCCACTCTGGAGTGGGATCTATGGAAATCAGACACTGAGGTAGAAGTGAGATAAAAGACATGTTTCCTAAATAAGGAATATTATAGCTGAGGTTGTATGAGAGGGATTTTAGGGAAGATCAGAGAGAAGCTTCCTTGAGCAACTTCTCAGATCCCTCCCATGGTTCCCAGGTGAGGAAGCAGCAAAGAGCTGAAAAGCAGTAGGCATGGACATGGATGAAGTTAACATGTTTCAAATTCCCAATACTTACTCATTGATATTAACATCATATTTATGTGGACTCTCTATATGAATACACTTGATTCAGGGGTCCTTTGGAGAGAATTTGTCCTAGAATACAAAGCTCTGTCTCCACATATATCTATACATTTCTCTCTCTCTCTCTCTCTCTCTATTACATTTCTATCTATTATTTGCTGAGGGTTTTTTTGGTCGCTTTATTTTATTTTTCGATGCTGCTATAGTGATAAGTATATTGCTACTTGCAATGTTTTTGGAGCTAAGGAGGTAACAGTATAGAACTGATAAAAGCAAAGTAAATGATCACACTTGTTTTTTTGGCCCATTTCCATCATCCAAACAAGGAAAGCAAGCCCTTTAAAGGAGAAGAAGTAAAAACACTATGACGACAGGAAACTTTCCATGGACTCTTCTTATCGACCACATTTTATCTGCTGGCTATTTATATTTCTACCCCCTGTGGCAGCAGCTAGCTATAGCTTGGGGGAAATGAATGCTTTAGAAATGTATTTGGGGCTCCCTCAAACTTGATTTTCCACATGGAAATGTAGGCAGATTTATTAGGGAAGAACAAATAATAGAAATACCATTACCAAATACATCACTGGGCATGACTCCTTAACTTTGGTTTTTCTGTATTCAGAGATGTGATCTTCTCCGAGTTGCTGTGGCTACATCTGGCATTCCTTTCTGTGTGCCTGCTAAATTCTCTTCAAGGAGTTTAGGAATGCTTGTTGGGAGAGTATATATAGGAGGGGTGGGAAAAAAAAGAGACGAAGATAGAGGGGAAGGTGGAGGAAGAAGAAAATCTATGTCTCAGATATTCTCAAAACTGTTTCATTTGGAAAAAAAAAAACCTTTCATTTCAATGACTTTTCAAATAAAAATTTGTCATTAAAAACAGGACTGTCTCAAATATATATAGGCAAAGGAAAGGAAGGTTGCTTGGTTCTACTGTTTTCAGTTAATTTGAATATTCCTGGAAAGTGTTTTAAACATGATATGAATGTCATTGATGATTTAAAATATTGTTTTTGTTAGATATACAAAAGTAACACTTAAATATCTTAATTATTCAGATTCAGTCTGCAAATCCCATGTATCCTATTTTCCTTTTTTAGTAAAGTTATACTCTTAAAGGCATCTGGTACAAGTTTTTCCTTGAATTTCTCACCTTCCTTGCCCATGAAGGTACTCATTTCCATTCTCTTTTATTTTCTTCCCACTGCCATTGAACTTGACCGGAGTTCTGGCAGGGGCATGCCCAAGGTTAGAAAATGCTTGGACAAACCTGCTGCTACAGCTCTGGGACATCCCAGGCAACCTGTCACGGGATCACAAACGTGTCATTCATCTAGAAACATGGGGACTTGATATGTCTGTCTCTAGGAGAGTGTGGTACAAGGTATAGGGCATTCCAATTCCACACATACAAAAAAAAGTAATTTGGTTTATGATGAGGCAATAAAATAAGCACATGGCAATCCTAGAATGTGTTTCTTCACTATAATGCCTATTAGGTATCTGTTACTAGCCCACACGAGAATAGAAAGGCTATAATTCTAAGTTGTCATTGTCAGTTGTTTTGTATATTAAAAATGAAGACAGATCTCAATAAAGAAGAGCGGTGGCCAGCTCTGCTCATAGACTTTAATTGTAGACACTCTCCTATTTGTGCCCCCTAAAAAGAGGACACATTTTCCATCTTGGTCATATGACTGAAAGAACTAAAAATGAAGAGAGTGAGAGAAATTAAGGAAGAGAATAAGGTCATGGGCAAAGCACTGAGAAACACAGATGGGTAGTCTGATAATTACTTAATTTTAGGCTGAATTGAATGAAAAGGATTTTACTGAAAGGTCTTTTTAACACATATTGTACTTCTAAAAATCAGAAACTTTCACCTGCATTGATTTTGAAAAAAAAAATTGTTAATTTGGGTCATAGTAAGGAAAAGAATTCTCTAAAAAAATACCTATTGAGTGGTCAAAATCTGGGATACTGACAATACAAAATACTGGTAAGGAAAACAAGAGGAAGTTCAAATGGGTTCCTTTCAAGTGGAATAGAAACACATATATGTAAATTCAAGGAGAATATATATTTATGAATATGAATATAATATATAATATACATTATATTCACCATATATAATATATCCTACATATGTATATATAATATATAATATATATTATAACATACTATATATGATATATCCTATGAATGTATGTGTGTGTATATATATATATATAATATACATAGTATGTATATTGCACTTCCTCTGGTTTTCTCCACTGAGCCTTGTTTTATAGGCAAGGCAGGCAAACATCACCATGAAAATAATAGAAAGAATCCATTTGTATTGGAAAATAATGGAAAACATGCATTTGTACAAGATTTGAACCCACCTGTCAGGGATAGCTGCTCATGTCTGATTTCCAGGGCAGAATTGCACTAGGAAAGATCCATTATGTTATAAAAGTATTTATAGTATAAAAGTATTTAATGTAACTTGTTTCTGAGGGCAGTGCTTTTGCACTATAGAATGAAAGTATAAATTAAGTTCATAGTGAGTCAGACATTTGCTTGATCTCTAAACATATAGAGTTTGTCACATAAAACCGTTAACCATAAATTTTGTTATATTGAAAAGTGGCATAATATGAAATTTTACTTTGTTCCTTGAATGTTACAAAATTGGAGATAAATGAGTGATCTTGACGGTGTGGCGACTTATCAGCCATGTTAGTAGAGGGGTCAGCGTGTGAAGTTGAGATGGCTGGAATAATGCATGCTCTTATGAAAGGCATGCATTGATTTACTGGCCCAATCCTGGTTCTCAACCAATTCCCCACAGGTCCTGTGATAAGCCAGAGACCACAACCTTACAGCCATTAGCAGAAAATTCTCTGACTGATTTGATTATTACAGCCTTTTCAACTTTAGATTTCTTTCTTTCTTTCTTTCTTTCTTTCTTTCTTTCTTTCTTTCTTTCTTTCTTTTTTTCTTTCTTTCTCTCTCTCTTTTTTTCTTTTTTCTTTCCTTTCTTTTCTTTTCTTTCCTTTTCTTTTCTTTCTTCTTCTTTTTTTTTTTACCATCAACACTACATGTAACATGATGGGATCTGCTTGAGAGTAGAAATGGCTAAATTTGTTACTAAATTTGTTGAAAATTATTATAGAGATGAGTGAGAAAAGAAAAAAATCTCCACAGTTTAAAAGTGGTTGACATTTGACCCAACTGCCTTCAATGAACAGCAGATTTTCCCATAGGAGAGAACTTCCTTTTTAATTAGGAAATCGTCTTTTTGAGTATGAAAAGGTCGTATGTAGAGCACAGTGCAGAGAGTGGGGAGAAAGAAAAAGACACAAAAAAAGAAAAAAAAAAGCTTGCTCAGCAGAAGCAAGAAATAATAATTTGTAGGTGTTGGCTGGTAAGCTTAAAGATTGTTGGAATCAAGAATCAGAAAGAGCAGGATTGTATGAAGTAGTTAAAACAATAATTTTCAACCTGGTTGTACATTAGCCGGGGGAACTTTTAGAAAATATTCATTTCTTGGTTCCACTCCCCAAAGACTGTAATTTACTTGGTGTGTGTGTGAGGGCTGAACGACAACAGTTTTATGAAGTCTTTCCAGAAATTCTCATTCTCAGCCAGGGAAAGAATTGTTGGGGAGAAAGTGACCACATCCCAGGATGGAGTTTATGGCAGAAGATGGACAGTAAGAAACCCAAAGACTGGTCAGAGTAAAAAGTGCTCAAAAATGAGAGCTGGATAATATTTAATCTTAAAATTAATTGTTCCCTAGTTGTTCTAGGCTTCCCCTGTGCTAATATCTTATCTTTGGTGAACTCTGTTACGGGCAACAGTCTTGTATGGATAGGGCTTTAGGGAATGGAAATGAGGATCCAGTTCTTGTTAGAACTGATGCCAAAAAAGAGAGTAGCAATTCTAAGAGTTAAAACAAGAGTTCTGAGGAAAACATGCATTTGTACAAGATTTGAACATCTCTGGTAGATAAAACTTTGATGGGCATATTTACTTCTTTTTTATATTATCTATTTTTAAAAACAGTAAACATGACCGTGTATTATTCTACAATATAACAAAATTAAATTGTTTTTATTTTGAAAAGAAAAAGGTGTGAAGTCATTACCTGGCAAAACCAGAACTCTCAATGTGTATTTGTTGTTATAATTATCATAGCTAACTAGTAGAGGTGAGGTAACTTGCTGTCTTATCAAAACACAGAAGAAATAATGTTCACTTACCTTCTGGAGTTTGAGGGTGTGCTAGAAAACTACATTACACCTATACAAGTCAAAGTAGTAGGAATTACTTAAGTAGTACAAATATGTATTTGTGTTTCCTTTTGTCTGGAAAAATCACATAAGAATTTCACCTTCACTGTACTGAAACCCATACAGTTAAGAGATTTTCCAAAACATCTTTACATTTTCCCATAAATAATATATTTTCATGGTGAATCACATGATAGAATTTTCCAGGGGCATTAGAAGAGTTGGTGTCAGGATCACAATGTTCTTGCTCACTCAATAATTCACGATCACAGGTGCTGCACACCATGTCCGTGGGGCCTGTGTGGTTTTTTGGGGGACTGAACTGCACACCACTCACTGAAGAAGCAGCCTAATAATAGAAAACAAAACCTCTCTGTGTTGTCAGGTGATTGCCAGATACTCAGCAAATGTGTGGGGGAGAGAGTTGGGAGGCATGGCGTCTTCCTTTGTGTGCAAGGCTCAGGCGGAAGAGGCATGAATCTCAGAGAAGGGGGCTGCTGCTCCCTCATGTAGAGGACTGGATTCCAAGTGGAGGCTCTTCAGTCATGGTCCATTTTTTCCAAAACATCCTCTCTGGGCAGGAGACCCACTACCTGAATAAACTTGCATTCTTTAAAACAGTTGGCAACCAGAAAGACATTCCTTGTGTAATCTGTCTGAGCTCACCTGCTATTTGGGGAGTCAGAAAGCCTGTAGACTTAGGGCTTGGCGCGGCTGCACAAGGGGGCATTTGTTCTGAAGAGGAAAACACACCGATTTTGCACTTTAAAGGCGCTCTTGCTTTGAAAGAGCTTCTTCAGGTCTGTGACTATCACCTGGGACTCTTTAAAAGTACGGACTTTTGGGGTGCCTGGGTGGCTCAGTTAGTTAAGCGACTGCCTTCGGCTCAGGTCATGATCCTGGAGACCTGGGATCAAGTCCCACATCCGGCTCCCTGCTCAGCAGGAGGCCTGCTTCTCCCTCTCTCACTCCCCCTGCTTGTGTTCCCTCTCTGGCTGTGTTTCTCTCTGTCAAATAAATAAAATCTCAAAAAAAAAAATACGGACTTTTAAAACTGCTGATGTTCACGGGCCTCCGCCTCCTGAAGCTTTCCTGAGTCAGAATTCTCTGGGGATGGGGCCCAGCAATAATTATTTTGATTAGAAAAAAATTCCACTGATTCTGATAGACAGTCAGGCTTGGAAATCATGTCTTCGTCTGAAATGAACACAAAAATCTGTAGAAGAATAACAAGTCAACGGGGATAGACGATACAGAAAGAGAGGGTGTGAGGAGGAGAATGGGGAAAGAAATTGTTAAAAAAAAATTCGTGGGGCGCCTGGGTGGCTCAGTTGGTTGAGCGATTGCGACTGCCTTCGGCTCAGGTCATGATCCCAGAGACCCGGGATCGAGTCCCACATCAGGCTCCCTGCTCGGTGGGAGGCCTGCTTCTCCCTCTCTCACTCCCCCTGCTTGTGTTCCCTCTCTGGCTGTGTTTCTCTCTGTCAAATAAATAAAATCATTTAAAAAAAAAATTCGTAATGGGAAAGAGCGAGGGGCATCTCCATTAGAAGGAAGTATTCAGCACCTCAGCAAGCTGCCAACTGTGGTTGTACTGGACAAGAAGAAAGGGATACGTCTCCTAATCCACAGGAACTGCAATTACTCTTGCATTCAGTCGTTTGTATGCTCAAGTTAATTAATTGCAATAAGACTTTGTCACCAAATAAATATCCCCTGCTTGGGAAATCAGTGCTTCTGCTCTGCATCCTGCATTTTATCCTCCAACAGGAGAGCTGAATGTTAACTTGAAACAATATTCTACTCTACTGATACTATCATTTCATTGTAGCTCCCACACTCAACCTGCTAAGCTTTTAAAGAAATATTTCCTAAAATACACGCCTTTTAATAGGATTGTGTAAAATAGAAAAGTAGAAATGTTTCAAATCCAGAAGACTCAAAATATATTAGGTCACAGGACCTGCTTGGATGGTAGCAAGAGTCATCATGTTGACTGCTGTTGAACAAAACCTAGTCAATGGTTCAGTCTGAAAATAGTGGGCACTGGGAAAAGTGGGTCTTTAAGATGTAAGACAGAAAAAAAAACAAAAACAAAAACAGAAGTGCCTTCTGGTTAAATGTTAAAGTGAGAAAAAATACAAAGCTAAAATGACTTTTATAAATATGATCAGGTAATTCACATAGAGGAAACAAAGTGGACCTAATTTGACTTTTAAACATTCATTTCTGCTGAAAGTTTTTTCTCTTACATCAAAACTCAATCTTGAACTCTAATGCCATCCTTGCAAAGAAATCTGTATTCATTTCTGCCTTAAAATCAGTACCGTCTACCTCTGAGTCTCATTCATGGTCTCTAGGACAAGACGATAATTAATGTCAACTTTCTTCACTTGTAAAATGGGCAAAATAGTAGTATCTACTATGTGAGAACTGAGTGAAGTAACATGTATAAAGCATGGGAAGTGAAGTGATATGTATAAAGCATGACTTTTTATAACCCTGCACAAGTGTTTCTTATGACTATTATAAAAACTAAGATTCAAAAAATTTTAGTAACAATAAAAAAAAGAAAACTATAAAAAAAACCAACTAAGATTCTTCTATGGCTTTGAAGCTCCCTGAACAATTTTTCCCTCCATATCCCCGCATTTCTTCCACTGATTGCCCTGTAGCAAGACATCCTAAGTGACATAAGAGCTTATATAGTAAACTGACCAGTTGTGTGTCAGGGATAACCAGAGTTCAGCGGTCGTTTATTTCTAATGTCTCCTGGTGCATTTATGCCAAAAAGTATCAAGTAGAAACCCTGTCATAGCCTCCAGTATTAAAGAAGATTAAAGATAATAATGGAAAGTCAAGGAAGAGGAAAATGAGTTGAGAGGGATACAAAGGAAACATGTCCGTACTGAAAGCATGGCTCCCCTCAGATTGGGTGGAAACTTCACAGAGGGAATAAAGGGCAAGGGCCACTCTTTCATGTCAGCCAAATTCGCTCCACTGCCCACAGAGAGACAGATACTGCCGCCAAATTTCTCTCCTCTCAGAGCTGTACTTTTTTTTTTTTTTTGGTCTTCCTCCATCCATCATATGTGTTTTTTCTCCTTTACTATTCTCCACAGACGTTCCTAAGTACCACCCCTTTGGCAATATTACATTATTATCTATTCCCCCTGGAGATTTCTCTCTTAAATTGATGGTATATCATCTACCTAATGCCCAGCCCCTATCCTGCCATAATTCATTGAACTTGCTGTGTTGCACCAGCAGGAAGAGATGATGCAGAACGTTTAGTGACACTATGGTCCAAACATCGATAATTACGTGTCCCAAATATAATGACCACCATGCTTTCTGATGACACCAATAATGTATGCCTGGCTTTTTAACATTTTATCTTTTAAAAAGTTAATTATTATTGTGATTAATATTCTGCCTCCTTTTGCTATGCTTTCCTTCTTCCACTGCCTTGTAAAATTTACGCTAGTTTCATCTTTATCCTTTGAAATGTCAGTTGTCTTTTCAAAACAACATCCTCTTTATCTAATAGCATCAATTAGAAAAAGAAATGTAAGTAATACATATACATCACAGAGACAGGTAGAGTGAAAGGAAAATAATTTTAAAGTAGTGAGTATAACTGAAGTGAAAGCTTATTACATTTTCTTGAAGAGAACAGTGTTTTGTTTTTTCACCAACAAAAATAATAGTATCAGTATCTGACTTTTATTTCAACATTAATAACTTCCCCATGAGAACAAAGTCACCACTTTTCCTGAGGAAAAAAAAAGAAAGAAAACCTTGTCTTTGGATATGGCATGGCCTTTTAGATACAATATCAACAGCACCATCCATGGAAGAAATTGTTGGTGAGTTGGACTTCATTAAAATTAAAACAAACAACAACAAAAAAAACTTTTCCCCCAAAAAAGACGATGTCAAGAGAATTAAAAACAAACCACATGCTGGAGAAAACCTTTACAAAATATTTTAAAACATCTGGCCAAACTGTTACTCAACTATACAAAAAACTCTTAAAGCTCCAGAATCAGAAAACAAACAGCCAGATTAAAAAATGGGTCAAGGGGCTCCTGGGTGGCTCAGTTGGTTAAGTGTCTGACTTCAACTCAGGTCATGATCTCAGGGTTCTGGGATGGAGCCCCACATTGGGCTCCCCACTCATCAGGGGTCTTATTGGCCCTCTCCCTTTACCCCTCCTCCTGCTTATTCTCTCTTTCTTTCTCTCTCAAATAAATAAAATCTTTAAAAATAATTCATTAAAAAATTAAAAATGGGCTAGGGACTATAATAGACTCCTCACCAAATAAATATACAGATGGCAAATAAACACATAAAATGATGCTCCACATTATCAGGGAAATGCAAATTAAGATGACAATGAGATGACACTATACACCCATGGGAATGCCAAAATCTGGAACACGATGACACTAAATGCTGGCAACGATGTGGAACAACAGGAATCCTCATACATTGCTGGTGGGAATGAGAGCGGGTACAACCACCGTGGGAGATGATTTGGTGGATTCTTAAAAAACTAAACACACCCTCACCGTGTGACCCAACAATCACACTCACTGGTCTCTACCCAAAGGAGTTGAAAACTATGTCCGTACAAAACCCGCACACAAATTTTTATAGAACTTTATTCACCATTTCTAAAATCTTGGAAGCAACCAAGATATCTTTCAGGAAGTGAACAGATGCAACAGTGGTTCATCCAGACAATGGAGTGTTAGCGCCAATAAGAAGTGAGCTTCCAAGTCATGCAAAGACATGGAAGAATCTTAAACCCATGTTATTAAGTGAAAGAAGTCAATCCGAGGAGGCTACATATTATATGACTCCAGTCACAAGACATTCTGGAAAAGGCAAAACTGTGGAGACATTGAAATGATCTGTGGTTGCCAGATTTGGGGCAAGGAAAAGGGGTGAATAAGTGGAGCGGAGGAATTTGAGGACAGTGAAAATGCCGTGAATGATATCATGATGGTGGCGCTAACATTTAATTTTCACTATGCAAAAATCCATTTTTGTATACTGTCCAAAGCCTATTAAAATTGGGTGATACGTACAGTCCATCACCCAATTATATGGTCTACACATACTGAATCTTAATCTTTAGGCTGTCCTATTTGCAGCATTTCATAAACCTATGTTCTTCCGATCATATTTTTAAGTTGGATTTATGTATAAAACTGTTGTTGAATCCCTTGTCTCCTATTTTATTTAAGGTTGTTTATAGAACTCCTAATTAATTGTTTAAGCCATTTATTCATTTAAACAACTAATATTTGAGAACCTAGGTGGTGGAAACTAGTTAACAAGAGAATTCTTCCTCTTTTTTTTTTTTTTTTTAAACATATATTTATTTGAGAGAAGAAGGGTGAGTACAAGTGAGGGAGGGGCAGAGAGAGAGGGAGAATCAAAAGCAGACTACCCTCTGAGCATGGAGCTCAATCATGCATGGCTGGACCTGAGGATAGATGTGGGGCTGGATGCTGGGCTCACTGCAGGGCTCAAGCTGAGGTCCCTGAGATCATGACCTAAGCTAAAATCAAGAGTCCCATGCTTACCCATTGAGCTACCCAGGTGCTCCAAGAGCACCCTTCTTCTAATCATTCTTACAATCTACTAGGAAAGAGAGTCAATAAACAAGTGAACAAATAAATAATAGCAGCAAAAATGTTTATATCGCTTACTGTCCTGCCAAACGTCTCTTTTACCAGGTTATAAGAATTGCATGGCTTATTATATTTCTCTTTTTGCTTGGGCAGATTAAAAGGCCAGAACTAAATGTAAACCTTTCAAGAAGGAAAATTATATTAAAAAAAAAAGAAAAAAGAAGGAAAGAACAGTCAACCAAAAATCTAAATGTGTCTCTCATTTCTTTGGCTTTTACTTATGAAACTACATCTCTGAACCTCTGGTACAGAATTAACTAATATTTGACCTTCTTATCTGTTTTCAGAAATCAATGACACCATATATATAAAGGGTAACACAAGTAATTTTGGTAATTTTTTTTTTTAAAGATTTTACTTATTTGACAGAGAGAAACACAGCCAGAGAGGGAACACAAGCAGGGGGAGTGAGAGAGGGAAGAGCAGGCTTCCCGCCAAACGGGGAGCCCAATGTGGGACTCGATTCCAGGTCTCTGGGATCATGACCTGAGCCGAAGGCAGTCGCTTAACCAACTGAGCCACCCAGGCACCCGATTTTGGTAATTTTTAAAAAAGACATCAAGGAATCATTTTTCAGTGAAATAAATTGCACTAGATTTATTTTTTCCTTGAAAGCTATGACTGATAATTTTCCTGGATATATAAGATATATTTTATATGTTTTGCTAAAGTTTAGCTAAATTTTTTTGAAATAGAATGTTAAAGACTAGGATTAGAAAAAAAGAACTTGGGGAGCCTGGGTGGCTCAGTTGGTTGGGCGACTGCCTTCAGCTCAGGTCATGATCCTGGAGACCCAGGATCGAGCCCCACATCGGGCTCCCTGCTCGGCGGGAAGCCTGCTTCTCCCTCTCTCACTCACCCTGCTTGTGTTCCCTCTCTAGCTGTGTTTCTTACTGTCAAATAAATAAAATCTTAAAAAAAAAAAAACTTAAAATTTTCTAGGTTGACTACCATTTGATGTTTAAAATCTTATCTGTAACTTCTACATAATATATGTTTAATTAAGCCAGAGTTTCAATTCCTCTAATGATGGGGGACTCTGAACTTAGTGAAACAGTTCATTCTGACTGTTAAAAACTACATTAGAAATGTCTTCCTATTTCAGAGCTGGAATGTCTCCTGGTAGCTTTTGCCAAATATTCCTAAATTACAAAGACACTCAGTATGTATCTACAGGTTGTATACTGCACAAGGGCACTGATTAATGCAGCATTGTTCAGATCCAAATGTTGTGGATTTGTCTGTTTATTAAGGTAATTTTTCTGGCCAATGTAAATAAAATAAATTAAGAAAGAAACATCATCTAAAAGTTCTCACAAAGGTATAATTTGAGTTAACAGCAGCCCTGCTTTAACATTTGTAGTCAGATAGGTAAGAACCCATCCCACCTCCAGTGATGGCCCTCTGAATATTTTATTTTAATTATTATAATACTAAGAGGCTGTAGACTCTCTTTCTGAGAGGGGCTTGGGTTTTCTACTTTTAAATCTCAAGCTGCGCTGGTCAATGTAAAAATAAATGTCAATATAAATTTTTTTTTTTATAAAGCTTCTAAGTACTTATGAAAACAGGTAATATTTTCTTTTCTCCATCCTTATTGTGAAATTGCATTGGGGTTGTAACCTGTCACAATATTTTGAAGAATTAGATATCAATAATACATATTAAAATGTAGCAACATCTTATGAAATTTCTAATATTATCCACATAAAACATAAAGGTGCTTCTTATAACATTCCCAACTTGTCACCTAAAATATGATAGGAGCTTCCATTGTCTGTTAAGAAGAAATTCAAAATAACACCTCCTGAAAGATAACTCAAATCCACTTTGTGCATATCATTAACATTTAATATAACTTAGGCAAATTCATATTGTTAAAGAGATTGTTCCGATATTAAAATACAACCTCTCTATACCCTGGTTTTGAATCTCACACATCTAGTTTTAAAGAGATAATGAATCGGGTTGAACAATTAAATTTTAAATTTTATCTAACACTTATAGCACAAAGGGAAGGGGGATGGGGTTCGAATAAAGGATGGTCACTAACAAAGATTTTACTGCACCCTGCCCATCTGTCTTTAGCTAAACCAGTTCCAATTCTTGTATTTTCTATGCAGTAATCTGTGTCTGAATTTTTTTCTAGAACAGGCATGCTACTTGTAAAAGCTTTATGTGTTTGTTACATAAGAAAATAAAATGATGCAATTTCATTACAGAAGTTAACTTAGTTCCAAAGCATTGTGAACATGACACATAATTAAAAGTGCAAGCTCACCTCCTTTCTAGGCTATCCATCCAATTTCCCGGGACCAGGCACAAGCTTTTCTTTTCTTTTTTTTTTTTTTTTCAATCTTTTAATCCATTTTCTGAGCCGATGCAAGATCTATATTTAGACACACTGACACTTAAAAAATTGAATTCAGTCATTTATACAGCAAAAATAGAATCTACTCTTTCTAGGCAATGTTTATTCTTGTACTTGGGGATAGACAGATAATGAAGCAGAAGAATAAAACATAGAAGGTCCATAAAGTAAATAAAACAGGGCAGTGTGATGCTGATGGATGGGATGGTGTTTCATCAGATTTGTGTTTAGGGAAGGACCCTTGGACTGGTGGCAGGAGGACAGAGCATTCTAGGACAATGAACTAGCTCATGCAAATGAGCTTAGGTAATGGACATTTAGCATTGTGAAGGAATAAATCAAGGCCTTGAGTGAATGGATCAGAGTAAGGAAAGAGAAAAGGGAAGCAAAAATAGTGTCAGAGAAGTAGTCAGTATCTTAGGGACTTTTAGGTTATGGTGAGGAGCCTGGATTCTATTTTTAAGTGTGACGTGAAAGATTACATGGTCTTGCTTTCATTATTTTTACTGAAGTACAATTGACATACAGTATCCTATTAGTTTCAGGTGTGTGCCATACTGATTCGATATTTTTATGCACTACAAAACGATCCCCCAGTATGTCTAGTTACCATCAGTCATTATGCAAAGTTATTACAATATTATGAACTATATTCCCTGGGCTGTGCGTTGCATCCTCATGACTTATTTATATTATAGCTGGAAGCTTAAAATGATCACTCTGGCCACCATGTGGAGAGTGGATAGTAGATGGAAGCAGAAGTCCACTGGGATTTATCATGGTGGCAGGACAATATTGGTACTCGGACTATGAATAATGGATAAGACAAAGTGCAGAAACAGAGACCAGTTGGGAGGGGTGATGGGCATCTGGAACAGATGGCATTTATTCAGACAGAATCGGACAGAATTGTTACATGTTCTACGATAAGAGTTAGCATCCAGATGAGGTTGAGGTGAGAGACTGAGTAGCATATTTGATAAACCCCAAGATGGTGGCTTGGGCAAATAATAAATACTGCATTTTATTGGGATAACAAGAATTAGGGTAGGGGCATATTTTGGTATGTTAAATGGAAGCCACCTCTTACAAATGCAAGTGAAATGCAAGTTTGTAGTTGGCTATAAAAAAAAAAAAAACACCTGAAGTTTAGAGAAATTTAGAGAGTATATGTTAGAGGCATAACTTAGAGAGTCATCACCACTGGCAGTACTGAAAATCAAGAGCATGGCTAAGGAATCCTAGTATATATTTTAATTTTAATTCATCTTTGTTTTTTATTTTTGCTTTATATTTTATATTTTTTCTCTTCCTATTATTTACTGGCTTTGGAATTTGGGGAATTAATTATTGATGTTTTTTAAATTTGAAATATTTTCATTTTGATATATGACATAAATGTAGTAAAACAAGTGTTTTTTTCCCCTAGAAATACAAATGTACATAGAGTGAAAAGTAAGCCCCTTTGTTTACTTTTGCCCCCTAGACCTTCACTTCCTCCCAGAAGATGCAATATGTTTTACACAAATGGGAGTTTTTAAAAAAACATATTCTTCTATACTGTGTTTGTTCACTGGAAATTAGCTGTTGAAAAATTTTCTGTATAGTGCTTCTATTATGTGGTGTACCGTAATTTATGCACCTAGTTTATCGAAGAGCATTATTATTTTACTATTCTCCCCTATTTCCTGTGTTATCCATTTTTCTGCTTCTTTACTATCAGTTTACTCTAGTTACTACTCCATTTTTTGAGTTTCGTTATATACCAAATTCCTTGGAAATGTTCATCATAATCACTAAAATCCTTCTTTTCATTTTCTCTGTCTTGTTACATCTAGTATCTTCACGGTTCTTTTCTGTATTGATTGTATTGCTACCTTGAATTTTTTTCCTGATCTATACCTCCTCAGTCTCCTTTTACTTGCCTTCCTTTTCTCCTGTTTGCTTTACATCAACGCTGGAAAAAAAAAAATCCTTCTTATAATCCTTCCTGAACTTTCTTTGTGTGCGAATGGTGGCATCAGTATTCTGATCCACTCTGTACAAGGAATGGGAAGAAGCAGACCATAGCTTCCAATCGGGCATGTTTTTCTCAAAAGATTAGCCAAACTGGTGTGTTCTGTGTCCTGTCCTGGGGACACACACTCCCTAGTGCTCCTCCAGAGGGAGTCCACTCGGCACACGCCACCCTCTTCAGCTTGGTTTTGATAGTTTCACCTGGATTTCTCCAGGCAGCTTAGTGTTTCTGCCTATTCAGGGAAAGGTGGCTAGCAGATGCAAGGAGATTTCTGCTTTCCCTTTCTAGCCTGCCTCATTTGTAGTTTATCTCATACTAAGAGTCATGGTTAGTGACACAAATGGGACATGCTTGACATCACTTCTTTCTCACCTTATCTGAGTCTCAGTGCTGTGGAACCAAATTCCCAAGTTACTCTTCTCGTCAGCCTCATGCCAGTCCTCATCATTCTAAGAAATGAATCACAGGTCCCTCCGAATGGAATCATTATTTTCAGAGAAATACAACCCTCTGCTTGAGAACTAGTGATATGTTTTATACATGTGATGGCTTTCTTGAATTTAGATGAATTTGGCAGATAATATTCTTACTTAGCTGTTTCCTACTTTGTTCATTAAAGGAATTTTCAAAATCAGTTTGTTTCTTATGTTAATATAAATTCTTTTCACAGAAGAGCAAAAACTTATTTTTTAAACTTATTTTTTTATTCATATGTTGGTTGGTCTTCAGTAACCCAGTAAAATTCTTCAGTAATCTAGGTATTCTTTCTCAGCCAAAGAACTCATTTCCTATTATGCAGAGGAAACAGATTTTTAATTTCCCAACCTCCTACCTATGTAAGTATCCACATTTGTTTCTTCCTCAATGGAATCTGTGCTAACATTCCATATGTATCACTTTATTTAATCATTACCCCTTGTAAAGCAGAGATTATTATTGCTGGTTGCACTGATCAGGGAACTGGGACTCAAATGAAGTATTCAGAAGTTATACGGAGAGTTAGTGGGAGAAGAGTAAATTAGGCCCAGATTTGATTCTTAAATATTATACACTATGCAACATAAAGATCATATAAATAAAATTATTAGACTTCACTGACATTTTAGAATTCAATTGATATTATACAGAGCACTTTCTATGTACTCGGACCTATCATTGGGAGGTATTTCAAGTTTATACATTAAATATGCACAGCTTCTAACATGTCAATCATACTTCTATAAAGTGCTATAAAAAAGTATGCTTTGGAAGAAAAAACAAAGATCATCGTGTCATATAGGAGGATAGAGGTCATATCTGACCTGTGAAAATCAGCATGGCCTCATGGACATCATAAGAATCTTGAGATTAGATACATGGGAGTTTGAATTCCACATATGGCATTTATTAATTGCTTGGAAAAAAAAACACTTTGCTTCTCTGAAGTCATTGTGAATTCTAATTGTAAAGATAAAATTTAAAAACCTTTTTCCCCCTCACCTACAACTCAACTCTCTTAGAGTTGAGAGATAAGAGAGTTGAGTTGTAGTAGGTGAGGGAAAGTGTGGGCCCAAAGTAGGCATTCCATCAATTTCCATTTCTTTCTCAAATACTCATATTGCATCTTTTGCCATCCAAGCTAATAGTTTTTTGTTTTGTTTTGTTTTAATCTCTGACACCCAATAAGCAGATATAATTTTGGGGATTTGACTACCATAAAATAATATAACAGGGGATTTTAAAAGACTGGGAAAATATGATACAAGAAGAATTTTAGTCTTTACGAAGTGCACCAAGAACTACACATTGTGCAAAGGGCTTCTGAAGAACTTCTGATAAAATTGTAATAGTAGAGAGACTATACGCACACATTCAAATACTAATATATTTCACATATATATATTATATATATTACTTTAGGTATTAATTTAACTGAACTGTCCAATAAGAGATTTCTGAAAGCAGAAAAGAAAAAGATAGCATTAGGAACACTTTTTTCAAGAAAACGGGGAATTTGCTTATAGCCTTTCAAAGGGCAAATCTGAGAACCCTTTTCAGGAAAAGCTACTTCACCTCTTGAGGATTTGTTAGAAGCCTAGTGAAGGAAAAATGAAAAGAAATGTTAATGCCTATGGTCTTAAAAGGAAATCTGTGAGATAAAGAAAATTTCATTTTTTAATTTAATATTTAACTGAAAGCTATGTCATATTCATAACATGATGGAAATAAAAGAGTGTCTCAGCTCAGAAAGAATTCTGCCATTTGTGGTTTTGCATTTTTATGTAGCACAGATGACAGTATTTAGTTTGCAGGGACATCCCAATTCTCTTAGCGCCAATCCCACATGGACACGGGAAGAAATGCTCCATTGGATCTACCAGTCAGCTCATACCGATTCTGTACTTGCAAGTCCCAGATGCACAGTACAGCAGATGGAAGTTGCCTTCATGCAAAGAAACTCAGCACACAGAAGACATTCTTCATTAAGCAAAAGTTTATTTTAATAACTCAGTGATTCATGTTAAACATCCCCCAATATCACAACAACATGTCTTGTTGGCAGTCCTCTGTCTGTGGGTTCCATGGCATTTGCTACTGGAGTCTCTCTTGTCCTCAGGTCATCTCGAGCCTGGATGCTCAACTGGTATGCTCAGCTACAGTGGACTCTGCAAATGCATCTGCATAGCTCCTGTTTCAATGTTTGCTCCTAGTCAACCACCCTGGACTCCCAGAACTTTCTCTGAGTACCTTATACATTAGCAGGGGAAACTTGAGTATCTCTTTGGTGATCTGACTAGGAATTTCAAGTCAGCAAAAAGACCCCTGGGCTTGGATATACAACAGTTGTCTTTGAGTCCAGACCGTGTTCCTTCTTGCTTGGTGTCCTCAGGCACAATAGCTTCTCTGAACTCGTGTCCTCATTTGTGGAGAGAAGATGATTTATGCCCACACTACAGGATGTATGAGAACTAAATGAAACAATGTTATGATACATAAATTAGTTTTTAGGGGATCTGCCACAAAGTTCTTCCAGCTGTCCAAACCATAGGTACCATCCAATCATTGAGTGTTTTCTTCTGAAACTTACTCATCCTATTTACAATTCAGCTACCACTGTACACATGAGGTTTTGCTCACTCTTCAAAGAGTAGCAAATTTCTTTCATTCAGACATTTTTAGGGTACTCAGAAGTATGAACCATTCTGAAATAGTGAGACTGAAATCTCACTTGAGTTCTGGGATCTTGTTTACTTAGTAGTAACAAGACCAAAGGACTCCTTCATTTTTTTTTAAAATTTGTATTTAAAAAAAATCTAATTAAACATTTTTACTCTTTTTTAATCAAGGTGTAATTGACACATAACCTCAGTTTCAGGTGTACACATAATGATTCAATATTTGTATACAGGGAGAAATGATCACCATAAAACATCTAGTTACCATCCATTATTATATATAGTTATAAAAATATTTTCCTTGTGAGAACTTTTAAGATGTATTATCTTAGCAACTTTCCCATACGCAATATGGTGTTATTAATTCTAGCTATCATGCTATACATTACATCCCCATGACTTAAATTTTATAACTGGAAGTCTATACCTTTTGAACACTTCACCCATTTCTCCCCCACCCCCTCTGGCAATCACTAATCTGTTCTCTGTGTCGTGAGCTTGGTGTATTGTTTATTTTATTTTTTTAATTCCACATAGAAGTGAGATCATACAGTATTTGTCTTTCTCTGACTCATCTCACTTAGCATAATGTCTTCAAGATCCATTTATGTAGTTGGGGTGCCTGGGTGGCTCAGTGGTTAAGCCTCTGCCTTCAGCTCAGGTCATGATCCCAGAGTCCTGGGAACGAGCCCCGCATCAGGCTCCCTACGTGGCAGGCAGCCTGCTTCTCCCTCTCTCACTCCAGCTGCTTGTGTTCCCTCTCTGGCTGTGTTTCCTCTCTGGCTGTGTTTCTCTCTGTCAAATAAATACAATCTTAGGAAAAAAAAAAGATCCATTTATGTTGTTGTAAATGGCAGGATTTCCTTCTTTTTTATGGCTGAATACCATCCCATTGTGTATGCATACCACATCATCTTTATCTCTTCCCATGCAAATTGTTCCTACATTTCAGGAGTTTGCCCAAGTCTCACCTCTTCCATACTAATTTTTCTTTCTTTGAATTCTTTTAATTTTTTAAAAGATATTATTTATCCATTTGACAGAGAGAGAGCACAAACAGGGGAAGGAGCAGGCAGAGGGAGAGGGAGAAGCAGGCTCCCCACTGAACAGGGAGCCTGATGTGAGGCTCGATCTTACTGGGATCATGACCTGAGCTAAAGGCAGATGCTTAACTGACTGACCCACCCAGGTGCCCCTCATAACTCTATAGTTTGGTGCCTATGGCATGTCCACGTATAAGATTATTTCTGAATAACAAATTTTGAAAGTGACTTATAAATATCTAATAAATAACCATTTCATTCAGAGTAAATTGTTCAAGTAGCATGTTTGCTTCTTTTTAATCTTTTAACTTTGTTTCTGAAAAACTAATGGGAAGGAAAAAAATTCATATAATCTGGTGAAAGTGCTGAGTCAAATTCTGAGTTCTGTATCTCATCCTTGATAATTGGGCAGGAATTGGGAAAAAGGCCTATGTTGGCAAATAGGACAATAGTTGAATAGACTCTGCAGGAGTCCCAAATGAATTAGGCATTACGTTTTTATGTCCAAACAAGGGTGGTCATGTATGAGGTGAGGCAGTGTGGATGAAGAGAAGAATGTGGATGAAGAATGTGGATGAAGATCAAACTGAACTGTGAGTTTGAAGATTCAAGGGTCACTTGGCCACTTAGAAGTAGGGCCAAGAGTTTGAGAGTGAATATGCAAATGAGAACCATAATCAGAAACTGTACATTCTCCTTCATGTCTCATATAATCCATTTAAAATCCAGTGAATATGTAACAAAGAAGAGCAATAGATTTTATTGTTGGCTCAGAAAGATTTATCTCACCTTCATTCTTCAGAACGTTCAGTTTGAAGAAGAAAAAATAATCTTGAAACCCCATTTCTATTTTCAGACTTAGCCATAAACCCTATATCACATCTTTCTTCTCCCCACATTGATTAGTTTATATTTTTACTTATATATTTTAGCTTATACTTCAGTAGTTACCAGTTTTCTATGTACAATTCACATTTTCACAGTTTCATATCAATTCACAATACGAAAATTTGCACTTAGTGAATTAGTGAATTATGAAATTCACGTTTGCACTTAATTAGTAAGAATGAACTGAAGTAGTCTTGCCCTCAAAGCTCTGCAGTTAAGACCATCTTTTGCTTTCTTTTTTTGGTGTCCCTCAGCCTGGTGGCTTCAGTTCCAGTTGTTTCTTCTCATATTCCTGAAACCAATTTGCTGTCACTGTCTGAGTTATAAAACAGTTCTCCAGATGCTTATGAAAATGTAGTTATTGCTTGCTCTTCCCATCAACTTCGATGTTCATAATTCTATCTAAATTGCAGTCAGAAGTTTGGTCTTAGTTTGTTTTCAAACCATATGTTACAATTTCAATAACTGCCTCACACTCTGCTTTTTATATGTTTTGTTCTTAATTTTGTTAGAGTTTTTGAAATTTGCTTTCAAGAATTTCTGGAGTGATGCTTCATTTCCTCTTAGTTCACATAATAGGTTGCCATTGGTTGCAGAGGGAATTATAAGCACATGAAGTATTTGGTATTCACTACACGGTTAGGCTCAGCAGTTGTGGACTCTTCTCTACTTTCTCTTCCACCTGGTGGGAGTACTGGACCAGTTCAGGCATTAATCATCCCAATACTTCATTCTTCATTTATCCTTTTTTTATGGGTGGCTGAGTAATTCTCTTTTCAGCCATGGTATAAATGGGCTTAAATAGGAGTTTACCATATCACATTGAAGCTCTACCTTGTCTAGACCATGATATCGTCAGACCTTGATCAAGGCTTAAAACATTGATTATCTTTCCTCATCTTTTTCAAAGGTCACAGAAAGACTGCCTCAAAATCAGGAGGCCAAAGTCAGGAAAAGATTCTCTTCAAGTTTCCTCCCATCTTCCCCTCCAGTTACTGTGATTATATGTTTTCTATAAATCTTGGGGTTGTCATATTATAATAAGTACTCATCTATGCAGATCCTGGAAATCTGAACAAACCAAGAAAAAGAGATCAATTTTGATATCAAGTTATCCCAGAAAATCAGGAAACCAATGGAGAACTGTAAGCATAGAGACCTGATTACTTTGACACTCTGGACTTTACAGACTAATTAAAGGTCCTGTCTAATGGAAGCTGGAGCTAGACAAGAGAAAGCCATGGGGTGAATGATAGCCTGGAGATGAACAAAGTACACATTGCAAAGCAGATATTCTAGATTTACACTACTCTCTCTGTGTCTTTTGCCTTGGCTATTCTTTACTTTTCAGCAAATTATTTAAGTGGCCCCTTTATCTCAACAAAATGTTTTAGTTTCAAGTATCATATATGCCTAAACTTAGATAGACATGTTTAAATAAAGGAATTAAAGAACAGGAGGTCTGTGAGACAGAGCCATTAGATATCAGTGAGCATTCACCAAGAGATAGGGAATGTTGGGAGAGAAATTGGTGTTGTGTGGCTTAGATGTCCTTCTCTACATGGCCATTCCACTTCTAATGTGTACTCTGAAAGTTCTGGGACACATTTTTACTGAGAAAAGAACTTTAATTTGTAGAAAGACAAAAAAAACTTTTTAATGGAAAAGAGACCAGTTTAGGGAGAATGGGTTGCAGCAGGATGAAGTTGCAGCAGCCATATGCATTTCCAGCATATTCTTAGAGGACCAAGCAAGCCCTTATTCCCTTCAACATGCATTCCCTGGCACCAAGAAAATGCTCAAAAATGTTTGTTGACCTGCTTCTGTAAGTTTTTTATTGTCTCTTTGGCTGCTCCCTGCTCTTCTATTTGTTTTGTGGTGTCTTTCTTCAAATAGAACATTCCTCTGGATACCAGCCCCTGATAGATGAACACTGAAGTCTGACACTTACAGTCAATTCTCCAAGATGAAAGGCCATATATCTAGTTTGTGACTTTGCTTCCAGTGATCCAGCTAGTTACAGGGAGCTCTAAGAATCTAGTGGTGGGCAGCACTCCTGGGAGATACCTTTCCAAAGAGGAATGCTATCTTAAAGGAAAACATTCCTAGAACATTCCCCTGCTTGCCAGGGTATTTAGGCAAATCTGAATAAATAAGAATCAACATATAACAAAATCAACGCAAGTCACTTGTTTAGTGACATATGTAAATACATTTTTTCCCACATCTTTTGCATAGTCTCATCTCTTCTTGAGAGCCCTGAAGTTCCATTAACCAATTGTTTTAACATTAGATGATGTACAAGTGATAATTTGTAATTTTGGCTTGATTTTAACTGATCTGAAATCATCTATAGAATATTCCTAAACAAATATCTGAAATCATCATAGCATTGTGCACTAAAAATGCTGACCCTGATGTTACTTCTTCTCTTTACCCCATTTCCACTGTTTCATTACTGCTATTTTGTGCATTTAAATTTCTGTGTTTTCTTCCTCTAGTACTTAGTTCCCACATTAATATAAGTAATGAAATTAGAAAAAATGCCAGGCATATGGTAAGTGCTCAATAAATATTGGCTCATATCATTTTAATAACAGTTTGATTTCATGTCATTATTTTCCTCATATATATGATTTCATTGTGGTTAGCTAATAAAACTATATTCATAAGTAATTGTCAAATAAAATATATGTAGTGTTATTCCATGTGAAAAGGGGATGTATGGGATTATGTGAAAAGAACCATATGCCACAGGGACTATACAAAGTTAGCTTTTCCCTAGACAATTCAGATATGTGATGTCTGCTTTTGGAATGGTTGAAAATGAGGTACAGCAAGGTGTCCTCTATTCAGGGAGCTATATACTAGGTATATCCTCCATGAAGTAGGGGCATTTGTCTCTTTTTTCTACTGTCCTACTCCAATGCCCAGAAAATCTCCTGGTACACAAAAGTGATCCTTAAATACCTGTCGTGTAGAGAATATGTCATGTCATCAAGGCTGTACACTGAAAAGACCACCAGGGTTTCAAATAGGAGCCATAAATCAAAATCTTACACGCAGATGTTTTGGTTGTTTTTGAAATCTGTTTCTCAAAGGAGCAACTCTCAATATAGCACATTCCAGGTGGAGTGGCAGTGGGTGGCCTTTGATTAGACATTAGCTCACTAGTGATTTTCTTGAAAGACACTGCTTACAATGATATAACACTACAGAATTTTTAGTAGTGTCTGGATTTTTTAGCACTGTCATCAGGAAAGGCTAGAAGACATCCTTAAATTCTAAGACACAGAAAAATAAAAGTAAGGCAATATGGCTATTTTGAGGTAGGAAAATATGGGTACAAAATAAGGGGAAAATTTATGCCAAAAGAAGAAAGACCAATCACAGTGGGGGTGGCTATAACATTTACAGGGGATTTTTCTGTTGCATGACTGCCTTTCTTAAGCTTTTCTCCTCATGAAAACTGGCTTGATGTTGTAGGAAGATAAAACTGCTGAAAATAAGAACTTTAGAAAACTTCCTTTGTGGTTTTTTCAACTATTCAAAGAGAGGCTAAATAATTTTGGGCAATAACATTTCATTAATATTTTCCTTACCCATTTGTAAATACTCACATTTTATCACAGTGTCATCTTTTATTTTCCTCTTTCTTTCATGCCCTAACCCACAAAGCAATAAATATACTTTAATAGAAAAAAAGAGAGAAAGTGTCAAAACCAAAATTTTCACAGAAGAGCCCAGAAATGTATTTTTAAAAATTGATCAAGAAATATATAACAATAACATTCTTCTTATATATCAGATTAATGAAGATTTAAGGAAATGACATCTAATGTTAATGAGAGACACAGAAACATTTATAAATCTTTTGCAGGATGGCAAATTGATACATACTTTCTGGAAATCAGTATGAGGACCTATGTGACTAGTCTGAAAAACAGCCTTATCTTTCATCTAGAAAATTCATTTTTATTTATCCATATATGAAGGAAATAATCAGAGTGAAGTAAAGTTTCTTCCACAAAGATGATCAAGATAACTTTATATTAGTATTTGAATATAACCTAAAAGGTAATGGTTACATTTTATATTTATTTATTAGTATTTATTGGCATGTCTTATTCTAGGAAGTATTTAAGGCAAATGAATAATTAAGTTAAACATAGGTCATACACCTGATGAATACTATGCATCCTGAAATGGTATTAGAATGTATATGCACTTATGTTGGAAAATGTTTTTTATTGTTAATTGAAAACATCAGGAATCACAGTTTAATGTATTATTAACTACAAAAAAAATGGATAGAAGAAAATAATAAATAAAAGGCAGATTCCATCCAGAATTTTAAAAGCTAAATTTTTTGGGGTGAAGAGATAAGAAATGATCTCTAAATAACACTTCACCCAGTAATAGCAGAATATATGCTAGCTAGACTTTATAAAGGAGTATTTACCAAGATAGATTGTATTCTGGGCTTTTAAAAAAATCTCCATAAATTGAAAATGATTTAAGTTATATAAGAATAGCATACAAAAATTGTTACATAATAAAAGTAGAATAAAATTAGAAGTCAGTAACAGAAATATATCTGTAAAATTTAGCAAGCTGGGGAGCTAAATAATGTCCTTACAAATAATCTGTATAACAAAGAGAAAATTAAAACAAAAATTAGAAATAATTGATACTGAACACAAAGACTCATGGCATGCAGTAATTAAAGGGGAATTTATAGCATTTAATTCTTACAATAAAAAATTTAATTACTTGACATCTGCCTTCAGAAACTAGCTAAAGAAGGCAAATAATATAAAACACAAAATATAGCATGCACAGAAGAAATGATATAATAAAGACCAGAGTAAAAATTAACGATCATAAGACAGAAAAACAACCAAAGAAAAATTACCAAAAGGTGTTTTCTTTGAGAATATTGATAAAACTGACAGAACTGGTCTGGAGGAAAAAAGAGAACACAAGTGACTAACATCAAGAATGAGTGAGGTGGATCACAAATTGGGTCTCAACTGGTACCAAAAGATTGGGATCATTCCCTCCATATTTCCAGACCACAATGTTTTGAAACTGGAAGTCAACCACAAGAGGAAAGTTGGAAAGAACTCCATGCATGGAGGCTAAAGAGTATCCTACCAAAGAATGAATGGGTCAACCAGAAAATTAAAGAAGAATTTAAAAAATTCTTGGAAACAAATGAAAATGAAAACACCACTATTTAGAATCTTTGGGACACAGCAAAGGCAGTCCTGAGAGGAAAGTGTACAGCAATACAAGCCTTTCTCAAAAAACAAGAAAGGTCTCAAGTACACAACCTAACCCTATACCTAAAGGAGCTGGAGAGAGAACAGCAAAGAAAGCCTAATCTCACCAGTAGAAGAGAAATAATAAAGATCAGAGCAGAAATCAATGAAATAGAAACCGAAAGAACAGTAAAACAAATCAATGAAACTAGGAGCTGGTTCTTTGAAAGAATTAACAAGACTGATAAACCCCTGGCCAGACTTATCAAAAAGAAAAGAGAAAGGACCCAAATTAATAAAATCATGAATGAAAGAGGAGAGATCACAACCAACACTAAAGAAATACAAACAATTATAAGAACATATTATGAGCAACTACACACCAGCAAATTTGACAATCTGGAAGAAGTAGATGGATCCCTAGAGACATATAAACTACCAAAACTGAATCAGGAAGAAATAGAAAACCTGAACAGACCCATAACCAGTAAGGGGATTGATGCAGTCATCAAAAATCTCCCAAGAAAAAAGAACCCAAGGCTAGAGAGCTTCCCAGGGGAATTCTACCAAACACTTAAAGAAGAATTAATACTTATTCTCCCAAAACTGTTCCAAAAAATAGAAGTGGAAGGAAAACTTCCAGACTTATTTTATGAAGCCAGCATTACCTTGATCTGAAAACCAGACAAAGACCCCATCAAAAAGGAGAATTACAGACCAATATCCTTGATGAACACAGATGCAAAAATTCTCACCAAAATATTAACCAATAGGATACAACAGTACATTAAAAGGATTATTCACCAGGCCCAAGTGGGATTTATTTCTGGGCTGTAAGTTTGGTTCAACATCTGCAAATCAATGAATGCCATACAATACATCAATAAAAGAAAGAACAAGAACCATATGATACTCTCAATAGATGCTGAAAAAGCATTTGACAAAGTACAGCATTCTTGATAAAAACTCTTCACAATGTAGGGATAGAGGATACATACCTCAATTTCATAAAAGCCATCTATGAAAAACCCACATCAAATATCATTCTCAATGGGGAAAACCTGAGAGCTTTTACCCTTAGGTCAGGAACATGGCAAGGGTATCCACTACTACCACTGTTATTCAACATAGTACTAGAAGTTTTGCCTCAGCAATCAGACAACAAAAAGAAATAAAAGGTATATGAATGAGCAAAGAAGAAGTCAAACCCTCACTCTTTGCAGATGATATGATACTTTATGTGGAAAACCCAAAAGACTCTACTCCAAAACTTCTAGAACTCATACAGGAATTCAGTAAAGTGTCAAGATATAAAAATCAATGCACAGCAATCAGTTGTTTTTCTATACACCAAGAGCAAGACAGAAGAAAGAGAAATTAAGGATTCAATCTCATTTATAATTGCACCCAAAACCGTAAGATACCTAGGGATAAACTTAACCAAAGAGGCAAAGAATCCATACTCAGAAGACTATAAGTACTCATGAAAGAAATTGAGGAAGACACAAAGAAATGGAAAAACATTCCATGCTCATGGATTGGAAGAACAAATATTGTGAAAATGTCAATGCTACCTAAAGCAATCTACACATTTAATGTGGTCCTATCAAAATACAATCAACTTTTTTCAAAGAAATGGAACAAATAATCCTAAAATTTATATGGAACCAGAAAAGATTCAGAATAGCCAGAGGAAGTGTTGAAAAAGAAATCCCAAACTGTAGCATCATAATTCCAGACTACAAGCTCTATTCCAAAGCTGTAATCAACAAGACAGTATGGTACTGGCACAAAAACAGACACATAGATCAATGGAACAGAATAGAGAGCCCAGAAATGGACCTTCAAATCTATGGTCAACGCATCTTTGACAAAGTAGGAAAGAATGTCCAATAGTAAAAAGACAGTCTTTTCAACAAATAGTGCTGGGAGAATTGGACAGCCACATGCAGAGGAATGAAATTGGACCATTTCCTTACACCACACACAAAAATAGACTCAACATGGATGAAAACCTCAATGTGGGACAGGAATTCATCAAAATCCTTGAAAAGAACACAGGCAGCAACCTCTTTGACCTCAACCACAGCAACTTCTCCCTAGAAACATCACCAAAGGCAAGGGAAACAAGGATAAAAATGAACTAGTGGGACTTCATCAAGATCAAAAGCTTTTGCACAGCAAAAGGAAAGGTCAACAAAACCAAAAGACAACTGCCAGAATGGGAGAAGATATTTGCAAACGATATATCAGATAAAGGGCTAGTTCCATAATCTATAAAGAACTTATCAAACTAAACACCCAAAGAACAAATAATCCAATCAAGAAATAGGCAGAAGACATGAACAGACATTTCTGCAAAGAAGACATCCAAATGGCCAACAGACACATGAAAATGTGTTCAACATTACTTGGCATTAGGGAAATACAAATCAAAACCACAATGAGATACCACCTCATACTAGTCAGAATGGCTACAATTAACAAGTCAGGAAACAACAGATGTTGCCAAGGATATGGAGAAAGGGGGACCCTCCTACACTGTTGGTGGGAATGCAAGGTGGTATAGCCACTCTGGAAAACAATATGCAGATTCCTCAAAAAATTGAAAATAAAGCTACTCTATGACCCAGCAATCTTACTACTGGATATTTACTCTAAAGATACAAATGTAGTGATCTGAAGAGGCACGTGCACCTTAATATTTATTGCAGCAATGTCTACAATAGCCAAACTATGGAAAGAATCTAGATGTCCATCATTAAATGAATGGATAAAGAATATGTGGTATATATCTACAATGGAATACTATGCAGCCATCAAAAACCATGAAATCTTGCCATTTGCAATGACGTGGATGGAACTAGAGGGTATTATGCTAAGTGAAATAAGTAAATCAGAGAAATACAATTATCATATGATCTATCTGATATGAGGAATTTGAGATGCAGGGTAGTGGATTGTGAGGGGAACAAAAAGAAAAAATTATAGAAGATGGGACTGGGGAGGGAGACAAACCATAAGAGACTCTTAATCTCAGGAAACAAACTGAGGGTTGCTGGGAGGGAGGGGGAAGAGATAGGGTAGCTGGGTTATGGACAATGAGGAGGGTATGTGCTATGGTGAGTGCTGTGAATTGTGTAAGACTGATGATTCACAAACTTGAACTCCTGAAGCAAATAATACATTATATTTTCATTTTAAATAAATAAATAAATAAATAAATAAATAAATAAATAAATAAATAAGAATGAGAGAGATGACATCATTATAGACTCTACAGATACTTAAAGGAAGACTTTAATGAATAGTAAGATACATCTTGGTCTTTGATCATAAAATTCAATTTTATTAAGCTATCAATTCTCCCCAAATTGATCTCTAGATTTGATTTAATCATCAAAATCCAAACAGGATTTTTTGATATGATTTAATATGCTGATTATAAAATTAATATGGAAATGCAAAGGATCTAGAATAGTTAAAACAACTTTGATTTTTAAAAATTGGGGGAAAAATTTGGAGAATTAGATCCACCTGACTTCAAGCCTTATAAAACTATGGAAATCAAGAAAGTATGGCATTGATATCAAGGTGGACAAAGAGATCAACTGAGATGAATAAAGAATACAAAAACAGATCTACACTTTAAACATCAATTGGGTTTTTTAGGAAGGTGCAAAAGTTCTTGGTAGAGAATGGATAATCTGCTTGCAAAAAAAATAAACATCTATCCATACTTTGCAGGGTATATAAAAATTCAGCAAAATGAATCATGGATGTTCATATAATACCTAAAATTATAAAACATATAGAAGAAACAGAAAATATTTGTGTGGATGTTAAGCTAAGATTTCTTAGATTACACACTAAAAACAAGACCCATAAAGGGAAAAAAAATGGTTAATTAGACTCAGCAAATTAAGAACCTCTGGTTTTCAAAGAACACTGTTTTTGTTTGTTCGTTTGTTTGTTTTTTAAAATATTGTTAAGAGAACAAAAACAAACCAGTACAGGAGAAAATATTTGCAAATCACATATCTGATGAAAGATCTGTGTGAAGAATACATATAAGAAAATATTAAAAACTCAGTAAGAAAACAAACAATCCAATGGGAAAAATGGGTAAAAGATTTGGGTACTCCACCAAAGTAATATGTGGATGACAGAAAAACTGAGGTATCTTTTGAGATACTCTACATTAAGGGTTTCAAAAATGCAAACTGAAACCACAATGAGATGCCATTCCACACTGATAGGAATGTCTAAAACAGATTGGCCATATCAGATGTTGCTGAGGATGTGGTGCGATGTCAACTTTCCATTCAGTTCAGGAATGTAAAATAGTACAACCACTTGGAAACAAGTTTGAAAGTTTTTTACAAAGTTAAACATACTGCTACTTTATTACCCAGCCATTTCACAACTCAGTATGTACATGCATATAAAAACTTGTGCTTGGATGTCTATAGAGACTTAACTTACAATGGGCAAATACTCAAAACAACAAAAATGTTCATCAACAAAGGAAGGGACAGCAAACTGTGGAGTATCCATGCATTAAAATCCTACTGCTGTGGGGGGAAGAAGTGGAACTAGTTATACACACAATGTGGATGAATCTCAAAACAATGATACCGAGTGAAAAAAAGCCAACAAAAGGCAGTATATACTCCATGATTTTATTTGTGTAAAATTCTAGAAACTGTAAATTAATTCATTCTGATAGAACACAGATTAGTGGTTGCCTGAGGATACAGGGGATGGAGAAGAGAGGGATAGAGCAACCATAAATGGGCACAAGAAAACTATTTTGTATTATAGATATATTCATTATTTTGACTTCTGATTATGTTTTTATGGGTGTACACTTATGCCAAACTTATTAAATTGACACTTTAAATATGAGCAGTTCATTGTAACTCAATTATACCTCAATAAATCTGTTTAAAATTTTTTTTTAAGTAGCCATAATATTCCTGGAGAAGAACAAAGTGAGTGGGTTTGTTCCAAACAGACTTTTTTTTATAAGACTGCTCTAAATAAGATAGTGTGATATGCCTGTAAAGATAGACAAATAGAGCAGTGGAATAAAATAGAAGTCCCAGAAAAAGACCCAAGCATATGTGGAGTCTTAATTTATAAAAAGAGTGCTACTCCAGAGCTGGGAAAGGAAAATATTTTCCAATAAATCATGCTGGGGCATTTTACATCCATAAAAATAAAAATGAAATTTGGCTCCTATTTCATGTCATGCACAAAACTATCTTTCACATAGAAAATACATCAAAATGTGAAAAGCCAAACAATAAAGAATCTGTAGAGAATAATCAAGAATATCTTTATGATCTTAGATCAGTAAAATATGTCTCAAAAAAACCAAAAAGTCTCATCAAGACATTAAAATGAATAAACTTGAGTACATTAAGATTTTTCATCCCAAGACTCTAGTCAGATAGTGAAAAGGCAAGCTACAGTTTTGGTAAAGACATTTTCAACACATAAAACATGGATATATCCCAAAATACCTAAGATCTAAAATCAGTAGAAAAAATAGACAACTAAGCAGAAAATAAGCAAATGACTTGGGAATATTGAAATGCCATAAATCCATGAAAAAGTGATCAAGCTTATTGGTAATCAGGGAAATGGAAAATAAAACCACAGGGCGCCTGGGTGGCTCAGTGGGTTAAAGCCTCTGTCTTCAGCTCAGGTCATGATCTCAGGGTCCTGGGATAGAGGCCCGCATCGGGCATCGGGCTCTCTGCTCAGCAGGGAGCCTGCTTCCTCCTCTCTCTCTGCCTGCCTGTGATCTCTCTCTCTCTGTCAAATAAATAAACAAAATCTTAAAAAAAAAAAAAAAAAGAAAAGAAGACCACAATGAGGGGTACCATGTACCCTCTAGAAGACTAAAATTTACAGTCCGATGTCTGACATGCATTGGGAACTCCCACGCACTATTGTAGGAGTGTAAATTAGTACTATTACTTTGGTAAACTATTGGCATTATTCACTACAGTTGATCATGTACATAGTTTATAATCTAGCCAATTCCATATATATATATATATGGGAGTGAGTGTAAGTTCAAACCAGCTAGTTCCAGCTTGAAGACCCAGCTGTTGAATTTTCAGAGATTACAATCTGATTTTCAGTGATGGTATTTACATTAGAATCTTGTTGAATGCCATTAATTGGGGCTCTTTTTATTGTTTTCTGGAGTACCAGTACATGCAATGCACAAAACAATATAACATGTAAAGCAATTTATAGTAGTTTATATTTATATTATAGTAGTAGTATTTGCAAGAGCCTCAAATTTTATTTTTTATTTTTTTAAAGATTTCATTTATTTATTTGACAGAGAGAAACGCAGCTAGAGAGGGAACACAAGCAGAGGGACTGAAAGAGGGAGAAGCAGGCCTCCCACCCAGCAGGAAGCCCGACGTGGGGCTCGATCCCGGGTCTCCAGGATCATGACCTGAGCCGAAAGCAGTCGCTTAACCAACTGAGCCACCCAGGCGCCCCGCAAGAGTCTCAAATTTTAAACAACCTAATTGTCCATCAAAGGCAGAGATGATATATTGTGGTATACAATAGAATATTTCTTGGCAATAAAAATAGAAGAAGTACGGCTATGTGAAGCTGTAATAATGATTATAATCATAAAAACATGCTAGTAATATCAGACACTTAATATGTGCCAGGCCACCACTCTCTCTGTCCCTTTCTCCCTCTCTTTTAAATAGATTTATGTGTTTTCATCCTTAGAAAAAGGATGTGACTACATATTGAAGGGCTATCTTTGTAATGATGACATTATAGATTAGTTCCTCTTTTCTTTATACCAATAAAATTTTTGCTTTATAAGCAAGAAAAAGCAATAGACTGACCTTGGTTTTAAAAACAAAATACAGGGACACGTGGGTGGCTCAGTCAGTTACTCTTCTGCCTTCGGCTCAGTTCATGATCTCGGGGTCCTGGGATGGAGCCCCTGTCAGGCTCTGTGCTCATGGGAAGTCTGCTTCTCCCTCTCCTTCTGCGCCACCCCCTGCTCCTGCTTTCTCTCTCTCTCTCTGTGTGTGTCTCTCAAATAAATAAATGAAATATTCTAAAAAAATTAAAAGTAAAATATGAATCAGGGTCATAATATCTTACGTTGCTCAGGTGGAATCACTGGAGATGCTATGGACAGATAGATCGGATCTGAAACCCAGTGTATGTCTTATGAGATGTAGAAGTTGTTTAACCTTTCTGAAATTTGTTTCCTTCAACTGCAACATTGGAGTAATGGCATAGCCTACATCACAGGATATTTGTGAAAATAAAAAATGGGATCTATGTGCCTTGAAGAGTGGCCATGAGTACAATATATTTTATCTAATATATTAATGTTTGTTTCCTTCCAACTCTTTTAAGCAGTGCTTAATCTGCTAGAAGTGCCTCGAAAATCGTGTACTTGGGCTATGATAAAGATGGAACACCATTGTAATTAATAGGGTACCATCATCCTTAGCTATGGCTATGATAAAGATGGAACACCTTTGTAATTAATAGGGTACCATCATCCTTAGCTATGGCTATGATAAAGATGGAACACCTTTGTAATTAATTGGGTACCATCATCCTTTAGCTTACACGTACAAGTGATAGAAAATTCAATAGGAGGATTCTGGAGATACCAAATGAGGAGGGTTTACGTGAATAGGAAATTTGTGCCTGAGTTTATTCAGAGAATTTTTATGATTTGTGCACATTTAATTTATTTTATGATTTTGTGCACATTTGATTTATTTACCTGTGTTAAGTCCTTGAAATGTGAGGGTATTATGTTCACTGACATGCACATGCAGTCCAGAGGGGACAGACATGTTTCTCTCTCAGCTCTGCCATATTGGCTACTTCTCTCCTTTTCTGCTGTTTCTGGCTTTCTGTTTTGCACAGACACAGCCCGTTGAGCGAGTTTACTGTGAAAAGATAGTTACTATCACTGTGTGTGCAATTAGGTTCTGCTAGTGTAAGCTCTGACTCATTAAATGTTATCTCCATGCTTTAACTGAGAGAATGTATTTAACTTTGAATCAGTCAATGAATTGTTAATTAAACCTCCCTGATCTTTGTCAGAGAAAAGTCCCACCAGAGTACATAAATGGTTTAGTTATTTCGAAGGCTTTTACATTTCTTTTATATTATGTACAGCACTCAGCTAACCACATTAAAAGAGAAAAAAGAAGTATTTTAATGAATATTTACCTATCCGTGCGTGCCCATCATCACATGAGAGTTCTGTAATCCTGGATGGATGCAGATTTGGGGGGACTCATGCAGCAAATGTGATTTGTTTTTTTGCTTTATATTTGTTTGTTTTTTGATTGTCTTTGCTTTAAAAGCAATCAGAACTTCAATTACTGTATTTTAAAGAGGGCAAAATTTCAGGGGATACTATAATTAAAAAAACAAAATGTTGGTGAGAATGTGGACAAATTAGAACTCTCATACATTGCTAGTGGAATATAAAACTGTCCAGCTATTATGGAAAGCAGTTTGCTGATTCTTTCAAAGTTAAACAAAATTACTATATTACCCTGAAATCCCACTCTTAGATTTGTTTTGCAAATACATATGGCTTTATTTAGTTTCTCTGGATTGTAGAAGTGTCAATAGTGAGCTGAGACCTCCCTGGCGGACAGAAGCTGCTAGGCAGTGCTCAGGCCCTCTGGGGAAGGAGTGGGAAGCAGCAGAAAGAGGTGGTGTCCCTTGCAGCAACCAAGCCCTACCCCTCCCCAGGCTCCCAGGACAGGGAGGGGATCAGGGGACATTAAGGGCCAGATATACTTGAATTTGGGGCCAAAGTATATGGGGCAGGATCTTTGTCATACTAAGGCATGGACTCAGGCAGGAGTGCTCCTCCTACCTGATGACCCCCCAAAATGATTGCAGATGGTGAGCCATATGCACCCTTAAGGCTTGAGCTTGTTTCATGAGGCCTTTTGTATCTGGGAGAGGCAGTGAGGTGTGCTAAGGGCAGGGCTACATTTCCAGTTTTGCCTTTCCTCTTTTTGGGCCCCTGTCTCCTGCTCTGTCACATCAGAAGGCAAAACTAGATGATCTCTCAGTTCTTCCACATTCTACAGTCTAAGGCTCCTTCCTCAACTCTAGGATGCCCACAGGCTGAGACAATGATTTAGAAAGGTATTTTTAAGGAAGGAGGGAGCAGGCAAGAGTGGTCTCAGCCCTCAGGGAGATGTTGGAGTGGGCAGTTCTTTATCCACCAAATTTGAAAATGTACTCAAAGACATCTGTGTGCATGTTCGTGGCAGCACTATTCACAACAGCTAGAAGTGGGAACAGTTGTGTTCATTAGGGATGAATGAATAAACATACATACAATAGAATATTATTCAGCCATAAAAATGTAGTGAGTGATGGATGAACATGGACGAACCTCAAAAGGATGACGGTAACTGAAAGAAGCCAGATGCAAATGGTCCATGTTGTATGGTTCCATTTATAAAGAATGTCTAGAATCAACAAATTCTTAGAGACAGGATGCAGATTGGTAGTGATCAGGGGTTGGGAGAGGGGTAGAAATGGGATGGAACTGTTTCATGTATGGAATTTTCCTCTAGAGCAAAGGAAAGATTTTGAAATTAACTAGAAGATTCCGCAACACTGTGTAAGTACTATGTGCCATGGAATTGTTCACTGAAAATGGTTATTTTCACATTATGTGAATTTCACCTCAATAAATTGTTTCTAAAAATTTTAGAGGCTATAAAACATATGTTGACTTATAGAAAAGTGATCTCTATCAAGCAATTTATTAAGTAACTGAGCATTTCTGTGGTAGTAAGCACAGAATGTAGAATGAGTAGATGCTAAGGAACAGAACATAGAATCAGACAAAATGACTTTAATATTCAAATTATTTTTACTCAATTTATTTAAACCCAGTTCTACCCATTTCTCCTACCCCTTACCCCCCACCTCTGGCAAACAACACATTTTGTATCTATGAGTTTATGGTATGTGTGTGTGTGTATTTATATACCCAAATATATATATATATGTAAATACGTGTACACTTAAATATATATATGTAAATTCTACTTAATCTTGGTGTACAATCCTTTGACTGTGTTGTTGAATTTGGTTGCTAATTTTTTTGAGCATTTTTTTCACATTTATGTTTGGGGGGATACTGGCCTGTAATTTTCTTTTCCTGTGGCATCCTTACTTGGTTTTGGTATCGGAGTAATGTTGGCCTTGTAAAATGAGTTTGGAAGCATTCCTTCCTCCTATTTTTTGGAAGAATTTGAGAAGGATCGACATTAATTCTGTGAATGTTTGGTAGAATCCACCAGTGAAGATGTCTCATCCAGATCTTTTGTTTTTTGGAAGGTGTTTTTGTTTGTTTGTTTTAAAGATTTTACGTATTTGAGAGAAGGATCATGTGCACACGAGCTGGGGAGAGACAGGGAGAAGCAGACTCCCTGCTAAGCAGGAAGCCCGACAACATGGAGTTTAATCCCAGCACCCTAAGATCATGACCTGAGCTAACGGCAGAGGCTTAACAGAGCCACCCAGGCACCCCTTTTAGAAGGTTTTTGATTACTGACTCAATCTCCTTATTAATAATTGGTCTGTTCATGTTTTCTGCTTCATTGATTCAGTCTTGTCTGTTCTTATGAATTTTCCCATGATATCTACCTTTTCCAATTCATTAACTTATAATTATTCATCGTAGTCTCTTATGATCCTTCATGTTCCTGTGGTGTCAGTTATAACATTTCCTCTTTCATTTCTGATTTTACTACATGAGTCTCATCTCATTTTTTCTTGGTGAGTCAAGCTAAAAATTTGTCAATTTTGTTTATTTTTCCCAAAGAACCAGTTCTAAGTCTCATTGATCTTTTCTGTTGTCTTTTTTGTCTCTATATCATCCCATTGCTATGTTACAATTAAAGAGGACCCAAAATAGTAAATTTCTAAGCTATGAAGCAAAGGAAAATACACAAAATCTGAGTTTATTGTGACTATTTTCATGACCAAAAGGTTTTTTTTTTGCATTATATGTTAATAATTTTAAACAGAACATCAAAACTTTGAATTATAGTGCTGAGCTATGACTAGATTCTAGCAAATTCATTATTTGTACATGAACTTCTTAAGGAATCAACTCTGATTCCCTATGGAGAATGACATATAGTAACAGCTCGATATAAATATTTTTAAATAAATCAATAGTTTCTCTTAGTGTACAGCATGAATAAACACAAACGAAGTTAAAGTTAAACATTCTTCCATATTATCCATCAACGGAACAGTATTTTTAGTTTATATAAACATTGTGTTTAGAGGAAAGTGCTAAAATATCATATGATATACGACACCCCAATGAAATATGCCTGTTTAGTTATTTAAAAGGATCATTTAACAGTGAATAAAAACACTGACTTTTCTCTGGTCTCCAATCATGCCAATTATAGAATATTTTCTATGTTGGAAATAGATAAGAATTTAAATTTAAATAGCACTTTATGCTTTTTAGGGTTGTTATGGTACATTCCTGGGCAGTGACTTAATGAGGTGGGCTTAGAACGACTATGTATGCAATGGGGAAAGACACTTTTTCTCACTTGGACAGTAAAATCATTATATTGAGAGAATGATGTTAGAATATAAAGATTTATATCTACAGGGCATCAGATAAACAGACCCTGAACTTTTTTTTTTAATGGCATGAATCAATGCAAAACTAGTCTGTTATAGTAAGCCTATCTTTAAAACTTTCATATTTAATGTCTTCCTGTTTCAGTCTTGGGAGTTTATAGGTTTCTAGGAATGTATCCATATCTTCTAGGTTGTTAAACTTATTGGCATATAATTGTTGATAGTCATTTCTGATGATTGTTTCTATTTCCTTGGTATTAGTCGTGATCTCTCCCTTTTCATTCAAAATTTTATTAATTTGGGTCTTCTCCCTTTTCTTTTGGGTTAGTTTGGCCAATAGTTTATCGATCTTATTGATTCTTTCAAAGAACCAGCTTCTAGTTTCATTGATGTGTTCTACTATATCTCTAGTTTCTGATTCATTCATCTCTGCTCTAATCCTAATTATTTCCTGTCTTGTGTGGGGGGTTGGTTTAAATTTTTGTTGATTATCCAGTTCTTTAAGGTGTAATGAGAGTTGGTGTATTCGGGATTTTTCATTTTTTTTGAGTGAGGCTTGGATGGCTTTGTATTTTCCCTTTAGGACTGCCTTTGCTGTATCCCATAGGCTTTGGATCCATGTATCTTCATTCTTATTGGTTTCCATGAAGGGTTTCAGTTCTTCTTTGATTTCCTGGTTGATTCACAGATTCCTGAGCAGGATCGTCTTTAGCTTCCAAGTGTTTGATTTTATTTTGAACTTTTTATTGTGGTTGAGTTCCAGTTTCACGGCATTGTGGTCAGAGAATATGCAGGGAAAAATCTCAATCTTCTGCTATCAGTTGAGCCCTGATTTGTGACCTAGTATGTGGTCTATTCTGGAGAAAGCTCCATGTGCACTTGAGAAGAATGAATATTCTGCTGTTGTAATATTCTGAATATATCTATGAGATCCATCTGGTCTAATGTGTCATTCAAGGCTCTTGTTTCTTTGTTGATTTTCTGTTGACAATTTGAACAGACCAATATCTAGTAATGAGATTGAAGCAGTGATCAAAAAGCTCCCCCAAAACAAGAGTTCAGGACCAGATGAATTCCCTGGGGAATTCTACCAAACATTCAAAGAAGAAATAACACCTATTCTTGTGAAGCTCTTTCAAAAAATACAAACGGAAAGAAAACTTCCAGACTCTTTCTATGAAACCAGCATTACTCTAATCCCCAAACCCGACAAAGACCCCATCAAAAAGGGGAACTTCAAACCAATATCTCTGATGAATATGGATTCCAAGATTCTCAACAAGATCCTTGCTAACAGGATCCAACAATACATTAAAAAGGTTATCTACCATGACCAGGTGGGACTTATGTCAGGGATACAAGGGTGGTTCAACACTCACAAATCAACCAACGTGATAGAACAAATCAATAAGAGAAGAGAGAAGAACCACATGGTACTTTCAGTTGATGCAGAAAAGGCATTTGACAAAATAGAACATCCGATCCTGATCAAAACTCTTCAAAGTATAGGGATAGAGGGAACATTTCTCAACATCATAAAATCTATCTACAAAAAACCCACAGTGAATTTCATTCTCAACGGGGAAAAACTGACAGCCTTCCCTCTGAGATCAGGAACAAGACAAGGATGCCCACTCTCACCACTACTGTTCAACATAGTGTTAGAAGTCCTAGCAACAGCAATCAGACAACAGAAAGAAATAAAAGGCATTCAGCTTGGCAAAGAAGAAGTCAAACTCTCTCTCTTTGCACATGAAATGATACTCTATGTGGAAAACCCAAAAGACTCTACTCCCAAACTACTAGAACTCACACAACAATTTGGTAATGTGGCAGGATACAAAATCAAGGCACAGAAATCAGTTGCATTCTTATACACTAACAATGAAAATATAGAAAGGGAAATCAGAGAATCTATTCCATTTAGTATAGCATCAAAAACCATAAGATACTTAGGAATAAATCTAACCAAAGAAGTAAAGGATCTGTACTACAGGACACTCATGAAAGAAATTGAAGAAGACACAAAAAGATGGAAGAGCATTCCATGCTCATGGATAAGAAGAATAAACATTGTTAAAATGTCTATACTTCCCAGAGCAATCTATACTTTCAATGCCATTCCGATCAAAATTCCACCAACATTCTTCAAAGCGTTGGAACAAACAATCTTAAAATTTATATGGAACCAAAAAAGACCCTGAATCGCTAAGGAATTGCTGAAGAAGAAAAGCAAAGCTGGGGGCATCTCATTACCTGACTTCAGGCTTTATTACAAAGTTGTGATTACCAAGACAGCATGATACTGGCACAAAAACAGAGAAATAGACCAATGGAACAGAGTAGAGAGTCCAGATATGGACTTAAATATCCAATTTAAGTCCACAAATCTATGGTCAAATCATCTTTGATGAAGCAGGAAAAAAATATCCAGTGGAAAAAAGACAGTCTCTTCAATAAATGGTGCTGGGAAAATTGGACAGCTACGTATAGAAGAATGAAACTAGACCATTCTCTTACACCACACACAAAGGCAAACTTGAAATGGATGAAAGACCTCAACGTGAGGAAGGAATCCATCAAAATCCTGAAAAAGAACATAGGCAGTAACCTCTTTGACATCGGCTACAACAACTTCTTTCAAGACACGTCTCCAAAGGCAAAGGAGACAAAAGCGAAAATGAACTTCTGGGAATTCATCAAAATAAAAAGCTTCTGTACAGCAAAGGAAATAGTCAACAAAACAAAGAGGCAACCCATGCAATGGGAGAGGATATTTGCAAATGACACTACAGACAAAGGGCTGATATCCAAGATCTTTAAAGAACTACTTGAAACTCAACATCCAAAAAGCAGATGAACATATCAAAAAATGGGCAAGAGGCATGAAGGGCACTTCTCCATAGAAGATATACAAATGGCTAACAGACACATGAAAAAATGTTCAGCGTCACTAGCTATCAGGGAAATTCAAATCAAAACCATACTGAGATACCACGTCACACCAGTCAGAATGGCCAAAATTAACAGGAAACAAGTGTTGGAGAGGCTGCAGAGAAAGGGGAACTCTTACACTGTTGGTGGGAATGCAAGTTGGTGCAGCTGCTTTGGGAAACAGTGTGGAGATTCCTTAAAAAATTAAAAATAGAGCTACCCTATGACCCTGAAATTGCACTACTGGGCATTTACCCCAAAGATACAGATGTAGTGAAAAGAAGGGCCATATGTACTCCAATGTTCATTGCAGCAATGGCCACAGTTGCCAAATTGTGGAAAGAGCCAAGGTACCCTTCAAGAGATGAATGGATAAAGAAGTTGTGGTACATATATACAATGGGATATTATACCTCCATAAGAAAGGATGAATATCCAACTTTTGTAACAACATGGACTGGATTGGAAGAGCTTATTTGGAGTGAAATAAGCCAAGTAGAAAAAGTCAAGTATCACATGGTTTCACTTACTTGTGGTGCATACGGGGTAATATAGAAGACAGTAGGAGAAGGAAAGTAAATGGGAAGTAGGGTAATTCAGGGAGAGAAACGAAACACAGGAGACTTTGGACACAGAAACAAACTGAGGGACTTGGAGGGAGGGGGTGGGGGGATGAGAGAGCCTGGTGGTGGGTACTGGGGACACCTATTGCATGGAGCACTGGGTGTGGGGCATGGGCAATGAATCTTGGAACACTGAAAAAATAAAATAAATTTAAAGTAAAAAACAAAAAACTTTCATATTTAAGCAATCTATTAACTATATTCCATCATTTGATGGAATAAAGTTTTTTTTTCATCATTTCATGAGCCCATGATTCAGAAAAGAGATAGAAACATCCCTTAGAACACAGACAATAGTCATAAATTATAATTTTGCTTACATTGTTGAAACAATTTCTCTCTAGTACATTTTACTTCTAGTGTGAAAATGACAGTGGGTTTGGGGAGTATACAGAAAACAAGGGTTGCATTATCACTAAAAATCTTTAAAACGTGATGAATTCATTTTTATGTCTTTGTCTTAGTTTCCACTAATGCACTATGGAAATGATATTAGTCATCTCATAACTTTTTTTTTTTGAGATGTGTGAGGACACACATATTTTTTAAGCATCTGGGAGTTAGGCAGATAATATGCAATTTAAGTCCACATAGTAAGATTAGATAATAAAAACTACAACAAACTGCAGGTGGCTTTTAAATTTGCTCTCTCTTCTCAGAAAATTTAAAATTGGTGAAAAAGAATTTCTTGGCAATTTATATAAGGAAAATTAATCTTAATGTTTTGTGTCTTGAAGGTAATATTCAATAATAAAAACCAGGCAATATCCAAACTTTTCCACCATGCTCTAACTGCCAGAAAATAGTTTGTGAGGTTTTGCTCTTCTAGTTCTTTTAGAAGTGAATTTGGTAATAGGTCTGTGGAAACCTTTTTGAACATAGCCTCTTGCCGGAAGCTCGAAATTATTTAGTACTGACTATAATTGCATCTTGGAGGAGGTAACTGACAGCATGTTGACTAGTATTGCCAAAAATAAGCCTTTTAGGTTTTCTGAGAACACATTTTAAAATACTGGTTTTTGCTTGAAGATTATCTTGCCTGCCAAAAAATACGTTGTTGTTTTTTTAAATAAGAAAATATGTTTATAAATCTGAGATGTTGAATTTTCTTTAAGAAAATTTCCCATAACTTAGAAACTACAAAAATTAGGAGAGAAATGGTTTAAGGTAACTCAAAACCATATTCGTTAATGCTGAGATGTTTATTCCCTTCAGTGTCCTTTGCTAACAGTTTCTTTTGCAAACAAAAATTGCAAAATCACCAGAATCTTCAGATCTATGCAAATATTAAAATGATGACAATTTTGTATTTTTTTCATATTCTGATAGTCTTTTCTACACAATGGTAAAAATCATATTCATTTTTTTTTTTTTTTCTGATAACAAATCTGTTTTTGTCTCAGAAAAGCTGTTCATGTCTTATGCTAACTACTTCTTGCTTCTGGTTAGCATTGCCTACCCATATAGGAGAAAAATCAGCATAATCCTATAGAGCATACAGCAATGAGTTTATTGTATTTCATTTTTATTAACAAATACACTCAGAGCTAGTAAGAAAATGAATCATCTGTCATCATCACTTTCATGGAAATGAGTGCATTTCCATCTTGAATCCATTATTCAACCTAGTTATGAGTCATTCCTGGTAATTTTTGGTGGGCAAGAAATCACAGACCGGCTGAGCTTGGAAGAACAATTTTTCTACAAAATTTTTCTACAAAACTAGGCCTGGAACTGGAAGTTAATCATTAGAGAGCTCTGCTATATTTTGTACTTTAGTTTCCTATCAAATCATGAACTTTATTTTATTTTACTACGTTGGCTTTCTCTGCTCAGTACTATACATGACTTACATATAAAAGCACTTACCAGGGGTGCCTGTGTGGCTCAATCCTTCCCTACGCGTCTGCTTTCCACTCAGGTCATGATCCCATCCAAGTTCCGGGGTCCAGCCCTGCATCTTCCAGTTCCCTGATCCCTGGGAAGCCTGCTTCTTTCTCTCTCACTCCCCCTGCTTGTGTTCCCTCTATGGCTGTGTTTCTCTCTGGCAAATAAATAAATAAAATCTAAAAAAAAAAAAAAAGGAAAAAAGAAAGACATACTAGTGAGAAAATCTATTGCAGAATATTAGCAATACTATCCTAAGAAGAGGGGAAATAGTGTTGTGTATGATACTGACCCTGGTCATTTATATGATATATTGCTAATTTTAAATTTTAATGTTAGTGCAAAAATGCCATATATATACATATGTGTGTGTATACATACATACATTCAGAGGAAAGCATTATTTTTTGATAACAAATCTTGACCTTAAATTTGGAAATTATTGTTTCAGTGACAAAGACTCCAAAGTTTGCAAAGGAACACCTGGTTTTCTCACTTTTTACTGGAGTTGCTTGCCATCGCCTTGACACTTGAGAAAGCATGAGTCGGTGAGCTTCATCTTCCACCTCTGCTGTGTAAGTATAATACTGCCTCAGAAAGATTATAAAGTGAAAAACATCATTTCCACAAATGCAACTAGTGCTTTTCAAAAAGAAGTATGATGTATAATGAAGCATGTTATTCTCACGCAACTCATCCCCACTTCCCAAGCTGTCCCTCCCTTTGCTAAGGAAATGCCTTGCAGTGGTATCAGTTCATATTTGAATTACAGCCTTCTTGCAAAGGTAAAAGATTTAAGCTAAGAATATTGTTAATTCAACTCTTCTATAATCCATTTGGTTCTCCTAAACCTGGTTATTTATTTTTAATGGCATTAATTAAAATGTTTTCCATAGCACTAAAAACAAGGACAGTATTAAAATGAAACATTCAGAACCTTCTTTAAAGGCTTAAAATAGAATTATTATATACATGTCATTTTTTTCTTGGTTCCTCTTTCTTTTGTAACTGTGTGATTTGTAGCCAAACATCATTTTCTTTTAGGTATAAACCAAGGAAATTTGCTTGTGTTTACTCTACTTGAAATCTAAAATATGTACTATAATAGGGTTTACTTCTTTTAGGAAGGTTCTTCACTATTCACTGATTAAAATTTATAAAATTATTAATGCAAAACTTACATAAAAGCTTTTCAATTCTTGGTCCCAAACTGTGGTCTTTCTTGAAGAAAAAGCTATACTTAAATACCGAAGTATATACTTCTTAGAAATAGTGATGAGAAATAGGCAACTTTCACTTAAAAAAAAAAAAAGTAAGGCTTTGTGTTTGTAAAAGCTGAATTACCCCCAAAAAACATTTCCCAAATATTAATTAATATAATGATACTTGAAAATAATTAGCATTTAAAAACACATTAAGGAATGATCAAGAATATGATGAATATGTGGAAATCTATGTACATGAGCTTTTTATACACTTTTGGGTTTAGTGAGGAAGTTAAACATACTTGTCAGCTGTTCTTTGCTTTTTCTCCTTCCATACAAAGACCTGAAATATTTCTGTTCCTGGTTGCACTTAGGGTTGCATTTATCACTTCTTGTGAAAAATATCCAAATTACATAATTATGAAAAATCTTTACATATATAAATACAGCTTACTGCCTCTCTGATCAGGCACAAAATCCATTCTCCTCCCACGACATAAGCACTGTTAGATTGCTGTCCTTTCTTATCTGTCTTTAAAAAAATAAATGGTATTACTCTGTATATATATTTGGAAAACATGTTTTTTTCACTGAAAAACCTCTTTTGTCAGATATTTCTATGTCTGAACCTGCCAACTGATCTCATTTTATTTACCTCTATTTAGTTAATAATTGCTGTTTGCCTAGGACTATTTTTCTTTTTTTTTCCAGTATAAATAACATTGCATTAGTGTTCTTGTAGATGGGTCATAATATACGCACGTGATTTCCTTGTTTGGTTTTCTTAGAAACTCCCAGATTCCCCACCAGCTTTGCCTTCATCTTATCCTGGCCCCAGCAGTGCGGGAGAGGATTCTTTCTTCACATCCTTATCAACACTGGATGTTATTTAACTTTACACTGAAGAAAATCAAATATATTTAAAATGGTGAGAATAATTTGCATTTAGTAATTACTAATGATAATAAATTCACTTTTCTCCACATCTTTATGGTCATTTATGAGTTGGATTGTCTTTTCTCTAATTTAGCATATTCATACTTGATAATCTGTAGCTTCACTACCAAGTGTCTAGTGAAAATTTACTTTTTTTAATTATATTTTTTAAAGATTTTATTTATTTATTTATTTGAGAGAGAGAGCACAAGCTGGTCAGAGAGGGGGAAGTCGGATCCCCAGTGATCCCGTTGTGGGGCTCAGTCCCATGAAAATTTACTTTTTTTAATTATATTTTTTAAAGATTTTATTTATTTATTTATTTGAGAGAGAGAGCACAAGCTGGTCAGAGAGGGGGAAGTCGGATCCCCAGTGATCCCGTTGTGGGGCTCAGTCCCAGGACTCGGGGATCACCACCTGAGCCTAGTGCAGACGCTTAACCAACTGAGCCACCTAGGTGCCTCCATCTTTGGTAATTTTAGTGCTTAAAATCTAAAGACTATTCCTTACTTTAAGTCTTAATTAAAATTTATACTGTTCCAATTTTGACATTATATGTTTCTTCAACACATGCCTACTTTTCTCTTTTTCCAAAAGCCCTCTTAACAAGTATTCTGTAAACTCCATCTCTATGCTTCTTACATGTTCTTCCAAATTTTTACCTCTGATGTTTTCCTGGACAGGCCTCAAGGTGACTTACTCACAACTTCCTTCTAATCACTTTCAGCTGAGCTCAGTCTATTATTGAATTTTGAAATGTTTTATTTCAATTTTTATATTTTATACCCACAATTTCTAATTAGCTATACACATCACTAATTGGTCCTGTTCTACCTTTTCTTGTGTTTGTACCATATGTTCCTGGTCTTTGGGGTGAAAATCGCTTCTTCATTTATCTCTTATAAAAGCATCTGAAAGAAACTGCTTAAATTTTTTTTTCCCCTCCAGATTATTCCATAAATGTGCTTTAAATCTGGAGTGAAATTGTGACTAAGTGTGAAATATTTTGGTTGCCTTTATTCCATTTGTACACTCTTTTTATTTGTGAATTACAATATACAAAATAGCTTAAACAGACAATTGCATAAAAAACAAATATGCAGGGGCGCCTGGGTGGCTCAGTCCTTAAGCATCTGCCTTCAGCTCAGGTCATGATCCCGGTATCCCGGGATCGAGCCCCACATCGGGCTCCCTGCTATGCGGGAAGCCTGCTTCTCCCCCTCTCTGACTCCCCCTGCTTGTGTTCCCTCTCTAGCTGTATTTCTCTCTGTTAAATAAAATAAAATAAAATAAAATGAAATGAAATGAAATGAAATGAAATGAAATGAAATAAATAAAATAAAATAAAATAAAATAAAATAAGATAAAGTAAAATAAAATAAAATGTACAGTTTAAAGAATATTTGTAAAGCAAGTGCCCGTGAAAACACCACACGAGAAATGGAAATGGGACTTAATCTCTCTTCAATTAAGTCAGAATGGAAACGAAATTTCTTTAAAGCGTATGTTCACTATAGCAATCCTCTTATATGAATTTGAGATTTTTTTTGAATCCTGATACAGAATAAACTTTTGAAAATATTTCACATGTGCCTCAGAAAAATATTACGTTGCAGAGTTCTATAGATGACTTTAAAGTAAACATTATTAATTTTAGTGATTAAGAGCTTCTTCTTCTTCTTGCTCTCTCTCTCTCCTCTCTTGCTCACTCCCACTGATTTTAATCTAAGTTTGTGAATGCTTTAGAATAAATGTTTATAGATGTACAGATTTAGGCAAAATTTTTTATTCAGGGGCACCTGGGTGGCTCAGTTGGTTAAGCGACTGCCTTCGGCTCAGGTCATGATCCCGGAGACCCGGGATCGAGCCCCACATCGGGCTCCCTGCTCGGCAGGAAGCCTGCTTCTCCCTCTCTCGCTCCCCCTGCTTGTATTCCCTCTCTCGCTGTGTTTCTCTCTGTCAAATAAATAAATAAAATCTTAAAAAAAATTTTTTTTTATTCAACGGACTATAATGATAGGTTGAGAGCAAGCATGTGCTAAGAGAAATGAGGTAAGTTGCAAAGTATTTGCTGGACATTCTTCACAGATAATATCACAAGGAAATTATGTACAATGATCTCTGCATCTGACAGTGGCTTCAGGACCTCAGTCGGTTACCCTTGCTGATGCCCCAGAACTCCATGACCAGCTGAGGGGGCTGCTGAGTACACACGCATCTGGGTTGGAGCGGGGCTCTTGTGCAATATTGAGCTGAGCCACAAACCTTTAAAACTTACCTTACTTTGCACCGTTACACTATCAGATCCTTTATCTTACTGGTGATTAATGTGAAGTCTACTTCACGACCATGAATTACTTTTTTAAGAATTAATTCCCCTTGGGACCCTTACGTGGCTCAGTGGGTTAAGTGTCTGCCTTCGGCTCAAATCATGATCCCAGGGTCCTGGATGGAGTCCTGCATCTGGCTCCTTGCTCAGCGGGGAGCTGGCTTCTCCCTCTGCCTGCTGCTCCCTCTGCTTGTGCTCCTCTCTCTCTTTCTGACAAATAAATAAAATCTTTAAAAAAATTAATTCCCCTTGACACTTGACTCATTATCTTAGATTTTTGTGTATTTTCTAGAGCTTCAGTTTGAAGACTGTGGTCAGTATGCAATTGCATTGCGGAGGGTACAAAGAGAGGAACTGGATATTTTGGCTAGGGCTCTGAGCAGTTGTGGTTGATGGGCTTGGTCTTTGCTTTTCCTTTTGAAAATAATTTTCAAAACTTGCATTAGTGTTCAGTAGACCTATTTGTTGTGTTTATATGAGTATTCCCTGCAGACTTCCTGTAATTCTTTCCAATTCAGGATAAACCTCATAGAACCTTCTCCAGACAGCTTTAGAAGTTCAATGTTCTAACTACCTGCATCTCCCTCTCCAAGAGCTTTGCCCAGTTGTTTCCCAGTTAGGTGATGGAATGATAGGTAAGCATGTGGGCTTGGGTTACTTTGTTCTTCCATGATGAAGGATCTTATTTATAATATTCATTCTCCCTCTGCCTTTCCTTATGCTACTTTTTTTTTTTTCCTACTGGGGATAATTAGCTCTGGGCAATTAGGATTAAAAGCTAGCTCCCTCTAGCTCACTTCCCATTCTGGAAAAAGCTGATAACAAGCCACGGTAATTTTCTGACTCTGGTAAGGTTGCTAAGTTGATCTAGCATTTCTTCTGCACTAAAGGAATTACCTGCATATTTTCTCTGTGCTTTCTACACACCTTACCATTCAGTAGGTCTACAAACTGGGGAATTGTTAGTTAGATTTTTAAATTATATCCACTTATCTTCACCTCCACTATGTGTTTTTTTCTCTGAGAAGAACTACGGGGAAAGAGTAGTAAACCCCAGAATCATTTGTCATTTTTTCCTCCTGGAAAATCATTTTTCAAATGCTATAGTATGAAACTATTTCCTTTCTTTCATTAATTGCTACTTCACAGTCATTATTTTCCTTTTTTTTTTTTTTAAATTTTTGAGGGATTGGGTGCCTGGCTGGCTCAGTCTGTTAAGTATCTGCCTTTGGCTCAGGTCATGATCTCAGGGTTCTGGCATCGGGGCCTCATCAGGCTTCATGCTCAGTGGGAGTCTGCTTCTCCCTTTCCGTGCTCCTCCCCCTGCTGTGCTTTCTCTGACAAATAAATAAATAAATAAACTCTTTAAAAAATTGTTTTGAGGGAGAATCTATAGTTTAGCTTTGTTTATGTAGAATCATCAATGGATTACATGAACTTTCAAGATCATGCTTTTGTGGAGTTCAGTGTAAACATCTGACAATAACCAGTCATCTATATTCCAGAAGGGATATGGTAGTCAGACTTCTGAGAATGACCCTCAGTAACCCTTGCTCGTTATTAGTCTCTCCTCTGTGACACAACGGAATGTCTCTCCCATGACTGCACATGTTACCTGGCAAAGGGATTTTGCAGATATAATTAAGGTTACAGATCAACTGGCCCAGTGTCCTTAGGATAGGGAGGTTATCTGAATGGGCCAGGTCTAATGAGGTGAGCCATTTAAAAACAGAACATTTTCTGGGTCTGGTGCCAGAATAGAAAGTCAGAGAGATGATTTCAGTCATGAGAAAGACTTGATGGACCATTACTGGTTGGAAGAAGGATGGGGTCATGTAAGGAATGCTAATGGCATCCCAGAACCAAGAGTCCCCTGACTGACAAGCAAGAGAAAAGGACTTGGGACCTACAGCCCCAAGGAACTGGCTTCTGCCAACAATCTGAATGAGCCTGGAAATGCCCTCTTCCTCAGAGCTTCTAGACAGAACCTAATCTGACAGAAATTTAGATTTCCACCTTGTGGGAACCCAAGCATGAGCCTACCCAGACTTCCAACTTATAGATTTGAACGAATAAATAGGCTTTGTTTTAAGCCATAGAATTTGTGGTAATTTGTTATGCAATAAGAGAAAACGAATAACCATTCAAGACAGTCTGCAAGGAAACTTACAAGGCACACAACTATTCCGGGAGAAATATCTTAATGCCCCAAAGATGCTGTGTACCAGATTTAAGAACCAGCTCCCCATTTCATGTGATCTCCACTTCCCTTTTGATTCTTCTCCCTGATTCTGCTCTTATTCTGATGCACCCAGATGATTTTCCATCAACCCTTTTATAGCCCCCTGGGAGCTGACCCCATCTTTTATCCTCCCTCTTTTGGTCCTACGTATCCCTCTCTCTTCCTTGTTTTTTTTTTCCCCCCTGCCCCATTGCTCTGTTGAATAAAGGGAGTACTAACTCTGCTTTGTCATTTTCTGTAAGTTTCATTCTTATAAATAATAAATCTTGCACTCTGATAATATATACAAAACAACTATGGGTATTTAAAGAAAATTGCAGTGAAGCCTAGCAGGTATTACTTTTACAAACAAGGCAGAACTTTTGGTAAGTTTAAAACAAACATCTGTAGTGATAGATATGTAGAGCTAATTTTCTTCAGTAAGAATATATATAAATCCTTCAAATTGTTCAAAAAAGTATTCAAGGTGCTCTGTGAGACACTTGTCTTCATCATTCTCTAATCTATGTTATTTAGTTCCACAACTTCTTTTTAGTCGATGCAAACATCATATCTAGGAAAATGTTTCTGAGCGGGAAATAAATTGCAATGAAAATAAAACAAAGGTAACAGTAAATTAGCACATCTCTGACCCCTTTCTTTCTCTTTCCTCCAATGCTATCTGCAACATTGTTTAAATAGGGAGTACAAATGTATAAAGATCACAAACACATATGGGAAAGGGATAAAGAAGGCACAAGGAGGAAATACTTTTATTTACTACTAAAAATTTGTCTTACCAAGTCTGGAGGATTCGTTCTTACAGGAGAAAAATAAAAGATCTAATCAACAAACAGCCATATGGGGAAAAGTGAGTTCTCTGATATGGACTCATTTTTGAAATCAGTTTGTGTAAACAAAGGCTATTTCATGGGGTTTTGATTCTTTAAAATTATTTCTATCTTATTCACGCACAAGTTGAACATGAAAACATGGCCCATTTAAAGGAACATTGTATTTTACAAAAATGATACCCATGTATTCTGTTTTCCTTGATTATATTACTGTTGGAGTTATAGGGTCTTGCAGCTAATGTGAGGCACTATTGGAAATATTTTACAGAAATGCATACTAACATTCTGATTTCTCTCCAATATGGCCTGTACTATGCCAATACCAATCTGCAGTAAAAATTTACAAGAACAGACTGTGTTGACAGAATGGTACTTGGGAAGGAAATTTAGTCACATGAAGTACAATTTGTTTGGAACAAAAAAAAAATTGCAAAATAATCTTAGTTGGTATAAAAAATGATACAAATTGGCAAATTTATCTGAAAGATTTCTATCTTAGAACCATTGATAATCGAAATTGGGAACCTCAAAAATCTTTAGGATGCCATGTCCCATATGCAGAGCAATCAGAATGACGTGCGGCAGATCTCTTCCAAGGACAGTCCTCAAACCTGAAGTGAGTGATCAGCACATACATTACTTCCTAGTATCCTTTAAAGGTCTGCTTCAAAATCTAGGCCATCTTTCCTAAGCCAAAGTACCCTGGAGAGGAAAACTCTGTGGGGCTATCCCTGGATCAAAAGGGGACAGAAGCCATGTGGGAATCTATAAAAGAGAAATAATGTGGTAACTCTTTCATTGATTCAGCACTCCATTGGACACTTAGATTACATGGGAAGTTCTGTTGCCGTGAAGTGATGAATCTAGTATAGCTTAAATGTACATGCTTTACTCTCCTCTTAGATTAAAAAGTCTTCAGAACATGTTGACCAACAAGTTGGTCTGTGTATAAGGCTCAAGAGGAGTAGGTGTGATTCTGTGTCACATTGTGTGTCTACAATTACTTGCTCAGAAGTTGTTACTCATGGTCAAAGATGAATTTCTAAAGGGCAGAGAGAATAGTTACTTAACTCTGTTAGTACAGATTCATAATGAAATGAAAGCCCAATAAGTGATCTTATTATTTCTTCCTTATGTCTTTAGTAGGTGTTGTAGTCTCAGACGCAGAAAGAAATATCAGCAAAGGAAACTTTGCCATTCTTTGTCTTTGGATAACAGTCAAGATTTTACATAGATGTTAGTCTATCTAATTTTACTGAGGTCTTCCACGTTTCCTGAACAAATGCGCAATGACATTTCTAGCATCATACTTGTGTCTCTTCTACACACACATATCTGATGGCTGGAGACAGGAGTACCCTCAATTAAGGTCTAATTTATTTCTCCTAATGTATTGCTCCTTTGACTAGAAGTACATAAAGATAGATAGAATATTCTGGTTGTTCTTGAGGACTGCATGGCCCCTGAGGAAGATACAATATTAAGCAAAATGAAAATTTACCATGGGACCTTTAATCTTAGTGCATTACGTCTAAAATTTAAGCCACAAGTGTATTGGATAAAAGAGCTAATTTTGGCCATGATTATATATTGCTCCACTCATTTTAAAATTCTCTCTTGTCATTCTTTCATCTAAGCACCTTTCTTTGATAAAACTGAGAGTTATCTTCCTCATTTAGAGTTAGTCTTCAATTTTAATATGCATCAAAATTCTTCAGCAAAGACAATGTATTTCTTTGGAAGAGGATGACACTTAATGATAAACTCCTAACATGTCCTCAATTGTTCGAAATGTGGGAGTGTTTATTATATTAAGAAATTAAGTCAAAAGACTATAGCATCAAATTGCTTATGTGTAGAATCAAAAAAAAAGAAGTGTAATTTATAGAAACAGTAGAAAAGTGATTGCCAGAGTCTGAGGGGGGAGGGATGGAAAATAGGGAAAGGTTAGTAACAGGATAAAAAACATTAAAAAAAAAAAAGACACTCAATCAGTGATTGCTCAGAACTGACACATGAGGTCATGGCCAAACCTTCTGTAGAAGGTGAAATCTTCTGTGGAATCATGCAAGTTTAAATTGCTATTTATGAAATAGAGGAGTATTTTCTTTGGAGTAGAAACAAATAGACTAGTATGTCACAGGAGCATAAATTCTAAGTCCCTAAATGCGAACAGGGTGAGTCCGTGAAGGCAGATGTGGCCCTTCCTTCAAACTAAAGATATGAAATAAAGGGCGTAGTTCTAAGGTTCTCTGGTGTAGGAGATTGTCCTTAAATCAAAGGAAGAGCACTGGAAGTCAGAATTTTGAGCTGGCATCTGTGACGAACTGGGGAGCAATGGCATGCTACATCTGCTTCCTCGTTGCCTTGATCTCTTTTATGTCCTTTGTACCCCTAACCTCCTGGCTCAGTTATAACTGAGTCTAGAGTCGGCATTCTCTCCACTCTTCCCACCGGAACCAAATTTTGTAGTTTGACCTAACTCAGTTCGGGATGATACATTGAAGATGTGTTTTCTAAAATTCCTAGGTTAATATGTCATCTTGCATTGAGTTGCTTTTTCCTTTGAACCGAAGTTTTGAAAATGACGCATGTATCAGAGAAGGGTATGCACCTTCCTCTTCTTCTTTCTCCTCCTCCTCATAAACTATGGTATTCCTTGATTTGGAATCCTATTTTTCTCTTAATATAATTTCAGACACTGATTCTCCAATGTCATTTCAAATTTGTCAAAGTAGAAAAAATAAAATATTTGAATGTTAATGGTGAGACTTATGGCAAAGTCTTAGTGAATCAGATGAACTAAGATTTTCAAATTTGCCCCAATCAGTCAGGCTTATAAAACACTAGAGGGTGACAGGAACTAAAGAGGCAGCTATGGAGGACTGCAGACAATGGTTCCAGCCATACATCAAAGAGTCAGTCCTCAAATGCAGAGTTCTATACCAACATCTGTTTTTTCATAAATGATATTTTTCAAAAAATAGCAAAGATAGCGGTAGCACTCTTTTTTTTTTTCCCACTAGGATAGTTGTTGAAATAAGAGTCTGATTTCATACTAGACTAAATATCAGTGAAAGAAGGAAAACGAAGAGTTGTTCAAAGCATATGTTACAAGCTTTCAGAGAAGAGAGCTGGGGCTCACAGAAAGAAACTGTGGGAAGATACACTTCAGCTCCACGTGGAACATAGTTTCATGAGGTGAAGAGTTTTCTGAACCTGGGCGTGCTTTAAGCATGGACGCAGTGGTCATCTCTGTGATTTATAGAGGCGGCTTCTATAGTATGTTAAGTACTGGAATGGATAAATCTTCAAAGTAACGTTCAACTCTAGTATTTGATGAGGTTATGCTTTCATTTTATTTAGTATATAATTAAAACTAAGAACGACATTGTGTATCAGGCATCTTTATGCTCAGCTTCTCAATGAACCAGATACTGGCAAGAAGCTAAAAAAAATAGTCTCATTTATCCCTATAGTGCCAGACATTCTTTTATTTTTCTTGTGATTTTTGTATAGTGGTTCATATTCATGCTACAGACTCATGGGTTTTCTAGTCCTTAAAAAGTGTACATATGTGTTTTAGTAAAAAGAAATGTATTATATTTTTTCTTTTTTATAGTTTATAAATTATTTTTCTTTGACTCATTACTTTTGCAAGAATATCTAAGACAATATTAAGCAATAATAGTTAGAATCACCCCTGCTTAACTCCAGATCTTAAAGTGATTTTAGTATATTATCATTAACATTTTGTATTAATTGTATTTTAATAAATATTTTTGTCATATTTATGTAGTTCCTATCTTTTTTCATTTCTTAAAAAGATTTATTTATTTATTTTAGAGAGTGAGCACAAGTAGGAGGGGTAGAGGGAGAAGGAGAGAGAATCTCAAGAGATTCTCCACTCAGTGTGGAACCCCTCATGTGGGTCGAGATCACTACCAGAGCCATGACCAGGGGTCTGGTGTTCAAATGACTGCACCATCCAGGGGTCCCTCATCTTTTCTCATTTTTGTTAGGAATTACTTCTGGATTTTAGCAAATTCTTTTTAGCATCTATTTGCATAATCATATTTTTTCTCTTCTGTTTAGATTATGTGTTTAATAAACTATATTGATTGATTTCTTGTTTACCCACTAATATTTCTGGAATTAGTCATAATGTTCTATAGATACTTTGTAAGATTCTATCCAAAATTTAAAAAAATAGTTTGTCTTTATTCACAAGAGATGTAGGTAAATAGCTTTTCTTCTTCTTTTTTTTTTTGATACTCTAACAGGTTTTAGTTCTGAATATATGTTGGCTTTTTAAAATAAATTGGACAGCTTTCCATTTGCCTTTGACTGGAAGAGTTTTAATAACTTTGGAATGATTTTTTCCTTTAATAATTAAATGAAATTCAATTGTGAACACGTCTGGTCTTGGGGTCCTTTCTATGTTTAGAACTTTGCTGACATTCCAGATTTTTCATGGAAATTAACATATTCAAGTTCTTTCACTTCTTAAGTTAATTTTGATAATTTATATCCTGCTGGGAAATCACCTATTTCCTTTCAATTTTCAAAAAGATTTACAGATAATGTGCTCCTCTAGTTCTATGGACTTCATTAGGATATGTGTCACATCTTATTTATTTATTTATTTTTAGATTTTATTTATTTGACAGAGAGAAACACAGCCAGAGAGGGAACACAAGCAGGGGGAGTGAGAGAGGGAGAAGCAGGCTTCCTGCCGAGCAGGGAGCCCAATGTGGGACTTGATCCTGGGTCTCTGGGATCTTGACCTGAGCCGAAGGCAGTCGCTTAACCAACTGAGCCACCCAGGCACCCCATATGTTACGTTTTTTAAAAAAAATTACAAACTTGTCTTTTGATATCTATTTTCTTTAATCAAAAATTTAAGAAGTTTCTCTACTTAATGTATTTAATTCAAATATTCAAAAATTAGTGTTTAATTCACTTGTTCTTTTTCTGTTTATTTCAGTTATCTTTATCAATTCTCTCTTCTTATTTTGTTGTTTAAATTTTCTTCTGTTTTTCTTAATGCAAAATCCTGATTATTATTTTCTCTATAAGTTTTGATAGGAAGTATGAACCAATATTCATTTCTTTAATTGATTTATAGATGTTTTTAAATTTCACATTTGATTTCCTTTTTAATTCAAGAGTTATCAAAATATTTATTAATTTCCAAATCCTATTCTGTTAATTTTTAAACTTACAAAATCATGATAAGATGAAACAGTTTATAAAATCTTCACTTCTTGAAGCCCCTGGGTGGATCGATGGTTAAGCATCTGCCCTTGGCTCAGGTCATGATCCCGGAGTTCCGGGATTCAGCCCCATATAGGGCTCCCTACTCGGCAGGAAGCCTGCTTCTTCCTCTCCCACTGCCTCTGCTTGTGTTCCCTCTCTAGCTGTGTTTCTCTCTGTCAAATAAATAAATAAAATCTTTAAAAAATAAAATAAAATCTTCACTTCTTAAATTTTATCAAGATTTAATCCCCACCTAAAACTTTTCTTTCTCTGAGTCATCTTTCTTGCCCGGCAGGAGCCACTTCCCTATCGTATGAATCCTTCTAGAACTGTAAACTGAGTTCATCTGTGGTTCGTTTAGGGAATAAAATCCAGCCTTGCTACCTGTGACTGGTCCCTGCTCATGAAAATCACTCTACCGGTTTCCTGCAACAACTCAGTGCAAAATTCCAACATTCTTTTAGAGTCTACTAAAAATTAAAACTCCCTATTGCTTGATTTTTTCACATTGCCACATTTTTTTGACAAGTCACTTCATCATTGTGTGGCTGACTGACCACTGGTTTAATGCTCTTTAGTAGACTGGCTTCATTCCGAATAGGCCAACCCAGGCAGAAGATCCAGGCATGTGTCCAGCATCTATAACTAGGAGAATGCTGTCTAGAAGAGAAAGGACATGATGTTTCCTTTCACACTTCCTTCTGCAATTGTTTCTTTTCTTCATTCTTGGCTATTAACATCCTCAGTGGGGTGACACTGAAGCAAGATGCAATTAACTTGAAATCTTTATTTTACTCTTTCATGTGTCTTTCTCTGAACTCAGTTTTTCCAGGCACATATTGTTCTTAATATCCCTGTACTTCATGAGTCTGTAGAGTTAGGAAGTGAGGAGGAAAACCCACAAATAAAATAGATTGACTTGGTATATCAGATTTTGCCATAAGGGCAAAAAATACAGGAAAACTTATGGGTGTTTGTTTGTTTGTTTGTTTTTTGTCCTAAGATTTCAAACATGGACATGGTTACCTTGAGAATATGGGATTTTGATGAGACTCTATTTTTCCCTCTATCTCTTTTTCTTCAAATCCTGGGGATTCAGTAATTACCTTTTGATGAGAGAAGGTAGTTTCAAATGTTATTTGAAATCACATTTGCTTCATTTTATATATAATGCTTTTAAAAAAAAATATTTTACTTATTTGACAGAGAGAAACATAGCCAGAAAGGGAACACAAGCAGGGGAGTGAGAGAGGGAGAAGCAGGCCTCCTGCCGAGCAGGGAGCCCAATGTGGGACTCGATCCCGGGTTTCCGGGACCATGACATAAGCCGAAGGCAGTCACTTAACCAATTGAGCCACCCAGGCGCCCCTATATATAATGCTTTAATTTAAAAATAGTTTTCAAAATACCAAAATCCTGGCCCAGTTCATGCACATTTTCGACTCAGAAAACCTTGCCCTGCCACAATAATAAACTGCATTGATAAAAAGGACTTGCAGCAAGCTTAAAGAACACTGCCATATGGTTAACCTGACCTGATTTTATTTGATCTGAGGTTTCCCAAAGTAATATATGTTTTGCTATGATTCAAAGAGAATCAAGGCTTATTCCTAACTTGGGTCCAGCTCATGTGGAAGACTTGGGGGAAGGTAGAGAGATGAGCCACATTCTAGAAGGCCAGGATAAAATGTAAATCTTTGGATGCTGATGGCACAATTTTACATCCTGCATTTGTCTAATTTGCTTTGATTTTTAAAAGTATCCGCTTTGGGTTTGCAATTATATAGCCCTCTTTCCCACTCTTTCAAATTTTTTAGAAGATTCTTTCATAAATACAATTTTCATCTGTAAATAACCTATGTAATCAATTTAAGTAAATGGTGATATAGGTATATAATGATATGTGCTATAATTTTAAATAACTATATCTGTGTTTTAGAATTATGGATACTGTTTACTTTTCTTCACTGAAAAATTTTTTAAAGATTTTATTTATTTATTTGAGAGAGAGAGAAGGAGCACAAGTAGGTAGAGCAGCAGACAGAGAGAGGGCAAAGCAGACTCCTGGCTGAGCAGGGAGCCTAATGTGGGACTCAGTCCCAGGACTCTGGGATCATGACCTGAGCTGAAGGCAGATGCTTAAATTACTGAGCCACACAAGCGCTCCACAAATTTTTTATATTTCCCAAATAACCAATAATTAGCAGGTATTATTTTTGTGGTCAGAAAGACACAGTGTTTTGAAACACATTTCATGAAAAACAGGACTTAATTTGTTTCCAAATATTCATAATTGCAAATAGTATATAAGGGAATATATGAGAAAATAATATGCAATTAATAAATTAAGAGTAGTTTATTTAGTTTATAAGTTATTATGGAGCCAGATTTTTAAAAGTAATTATTAGGCATAAATTTACACAAATTATTTATTTTTACCCTCAAGTAATAATCATGAATATTTTACAGAGCATATTAAATAAATGTTTTAGGAATAAATAATTGTCAAAAATTATGGGGCACCTTGGTTGAACATCCGACTCTTGATCTCAGCTCAGGTCTTGATCTCAGGGTCCTGAGTTCAAGCCCCACGCTGGCTATGGAGCCTACATTAAAAAAAATTATCATAAAGCAACTGTACAATTATTACAGAACTTATCCTGTGGGCACTTATTAAAAATCATATATCCTCATTGATTAGAAAATAACATTCAAATGCATTTTATGCCATTTTCTTTTCTTTTCTTCTTCTTTTTTTTAGAGTTTATTTATTTGACAGAGAGAAACATAGTTATAGAGGGAACACAAGCAGGAGGAGTGACAGAGGGAGAAGCAAGCCTCCCACCAAGCAGGGAGCCCGATGCGGGGCTCGATCCTGGTACTCCGGGATCATGACCTGAGCCAAAGGCAGATGTTTAACCCACTAAGCTACTCAGGCGCCCCTTTATGCATTTTCTATCTAAATCTAAATTATATTTCCCTAGTGCACCATCTCAAATCGGATCCTACCATTGCCTTTCAATTTTATCACATTTCCCAGGCAATTCACAAGCAAGTCCTAGTATCAGATACACAAATACCATTTCTTACCTTCTCTTCTCTCCTTTGGCATCCTCTGCCAGAACTCCCTTCCTTTCTTCTTGTTCTTCTGTGATGACTTCTCTGGTTTCTCTGAGCAACAAGAAGCCATCAGAAGAGAATGCCCTTATCTTCCCACGACCACATCCTCTCATGGTCTGTATTGGTCTTCTTGCCTTTCCTAAGTCCTTGCTCATCTCTACTTTCTACTGGATCCCACCTGTCTTTGGATACACAATCAGTTCTCCTTCAATTATCTACTCCCTTTACAACCACATCATGAGAATTTCCTTCTGTACAGTATGGATTGTTTTCAGTAGAAACAAACAGGAATGTTTCCCTGGAGGTCAACTTTCTCTCTAGTTACTGCTCCATTTCTACTGTCAAGGGAAAAAAGATAGTTTAACTCAGGTAAATATTAAAGACATGGGCCTGCTGCAGGTTAGGGAACATCTGAAGACCAGGTAACTCACAGAGGTAAAGCAAAATTTTATAGGGAAAGGACAAGAGAGGGGGACATGTGGTTTGGCCCAGGTGGCAGCTTTCACCTCCAACTCCTATAAAACTTGTTGTTGGGACAGCAGGAGATTGCCCCAGTTTGTCATTCCTCCTAGTTGGTGTGACTGGCACAATGACATCCCAATAACTGTCAGAACGTTTTTTTCAAGAGCTGTTTGGTAAGCCTATGGTTTGTTGGTTAGACAAGGTTCAAGAGTGAGAGGTGTAGCAAAATGGAGAAAAGGAAACAACACAACCAGGAAACAGAAGCAATGGCTGAAGCCAGGGAAAACTGGGGGGCCCTCTATCATGTATTTTTTAAATCTTTGTACCCTCTTCTCCTCTGTAGGAGAATTTGATGGAATTGTTTTCTACTCTTTTTTATTGTCCTTTGTGCCTTACCTCCTATTTTCTCTTAAACTGATCAAGCTTTCTTTCTCAACCCCCCAGTGAAAACCTTCTTGCCCATGTCTTCAATGACAGCAATTTTATCAAATCTAATCTTAAACACCTTGTTACCTAAATTTTCAACATGCTTTTTTTTTTTTTTTTTAAGATTTTATTTACTTGACAGAGAGAAACACAGCAAGAGAGGAAACACAAGCAGGGGGAGTGAGAGAGGGAGAAGCAGGCCTCCTGCCAAATAGGGAGCCCGATGCGGGACTCGATCCTGGGACTCCATCTCCAGGATCATGACCTGAGCCGAAGACAGTCGCTTAACCAACTGAGCCACCCAGGCGCCCCGAAATTTTCAATATGCTTTGATGCTCTACACTTTCTGCTTTGTTTAGAGATTAAGATCCCTCTGGAAGGTAATTTAAGTTTTTACTGCCAAAATAAATCTTTAAGTCACCAGTGACCCCATCATTGCTAAACCCAATGGTAAATTCTGTCCTTGTCTCACATTTGACTCCAGAAGGGGTCTCTCTCTTCTCAAAACATTTTTTCCTCTCTCTTCTGGGATTCCTCAGGATCACAGTTTTCCTGGACATTTCCTGAAGTTAATCACCAGTCATTTCTTCTCAATCTATAGCACCTCTGCCTTTTCTTCCTAATTTTGACATATTGTGCATCCCCACAGCTCACATTTTCTCCTTCTTCTTCTTTTGCTTTTTCTTACTTTCTAAATGATCTTAGCTAGTATTCTGGTTTTAGGTAAAAATCTACATGCTGATGCTTCACTCTCAAAGTTATACCTCTAGGCCAAAAATTAACCTTGAGTGCCAGACTCCAGACTTTCTCTTTCACTCCAGAAGGCCAGAGATTTGATTGTCTGGCTCACAGGTCTATTATTAATGTCTGGAATAATGCCTAACATATGGTATATATTCTATACATTTCTGTTGAAGAAATGACTCAATGTATCTTCTGTTATTCCTCTGGCACATGACCTATTATCTCTTCATGAGAGTTTCATTGTGGATCATCCTATCTCTGATCCCTGGGTAGTAATCTTTAACTCTTTCTGATAAGTCTTCTACATCTTCTACATCTTTGACCCAAACATGGGTCGAAATTACTTGAGCATTCCTGTGTTATTCTACACCACTTTTCAGTGTTCCATTCCATTGTCATTTCAAATATTATTAGACTGGATTATTATAGTAGTCACTGGTGTATATATTGGTGTATCATAGTAGGACAAGAGCTATTTGAGGACTGGAATCATGTCTTATGCACCTTTTTGTTCCTGCTACTGAATGCCACTTTTGGCATATTAAAGAGGCAATGACATTTTTGTTGACATTATAAATACCATTTTCTTTAGTTTGCATAATCAGAATTTAAATTTATTTCAGAATTTCTTTTCAAAGTCTTTCTTTTTCCTGGTTTATTAGTGCACTGAGTTAGCTAATTTTCCAGATTCCACAGCCAATTCTTTTTTGTTGATTTTAAAATATAAGATCTCATTGGCCGTGAGTCCTACTATAGCCATTTACATATTCTCATAAGAGAAGAATAATCATTCTCTCTTGGGTTCAGTCCTGATTTAAAGGATTTTCAGGTAGAAATGAGCACAGAAATCAAAATATAAGGCAACTATGGGTTATGAGGTTAGACTACTTTGTAAATACACATTAATTTCTTTTTAGGTGCTGTGGTATTTATTCCCTAGTAGGTGCTCTCTTCCCCCAGAAACCAACAAAAAAATCATAAAAAACAGAAAAAATATATTTATATATAAATATAAAATATGATATGCCTTGAGTAGGAGATGGTTTGAAATTTTTGTTCAAATGAGACATAATGTATATATTATTTTAAAATATTTTTTAAAATGCATAAAGCCATGAGAAAATGTTCATAACCAAAGCTAAGGGAAAGAATGAACACCTAAAATTATTTTTTCAGCATCAACTCTGCCATTTACAGGTTGGCACATGTCTACAAGAATAAACATATTCACACATACTTATGGTAAAAGAATGCATGAGAAAACTGGAAGGAACTATATCAAAATAATAGTTGGTCTCTCTGAGAGGTGATTTTATTTATATATGTTTTTCTGGATATATTTTTTGTTTTTGATGTATTTTCAAAATTAGTCCAATCCTCTTATGTGTTTTTTCATAAAAATATATTACTCTAAAACCAAAGTGGAACTATAGAGTTCTTAAATCTTTAAAACATCTAATTTAATTAGCTGTTTTAATTTAATACTAAACTTTGCATTTTTGTTTAGGAATTTTTCTCCTGCTTCTCAAAAGCGGTAAAACTAATAGAGTAGGGTGCCTGGGTGGCTCAGTGGGTTAAAGCCTCTACCTTCAGCTCAGGTCATGATCTCAGGGTCCTGGGATCTAGGCCCGCATCCATCGGGCTCTCTGCTCAGCAGGGAGCCTGCTTCCCCCCTCTCTCTGCCTGCTTCTCTGCCTACTTGTGAGCTCTCTCTCTGTCAAATAAATAAATAAAATCATAAAAAAAAAACAAACTAATAGAGTAACAGTAGAAGGCATAGTGAAAAGAAAATTCACTGACTCAGAAAACTCTGATTTTGGTCCATCCTCTGCCATAAACCAAGTGTCATTCAGAAGAAACTTAACCTTTGTGGCCATCAGTTCTTCCATCTGTGAACTAAGAGGGCTGAGGCCAATGACCTCCAAAAACCCTCCTCTCCTGTGGACCAAAGAGTTCATCATACAAATAGGACCCTGTGAACCATTTTGTACCATGGTACTTAATTCCCATGAGAAGGAGACTAATTTCATGCATTTCTGGGTGAAGTTTGAAATCGTGATCTCAAAGTGTCTGGAATTTAGAAAAATCCAATTTTTCTGCAATGTGAGAAATATGGTAGGGTTCAACATCAGTTTTGAATCTTTTCTTGAGAATTTCTCATTTCAGAGTTTCTGGTGGGAACAAACCTGACTGGCATATTTTTTTTCTATATCCCATATATGCTTCAATTATGATTCTGAACCTTCCTAGGTGCAAGCTACAATTCAAATGTGTGTGGGAAGGGGCGCCTGGGTGGCTCAGTTGGTTGGGAGACTGCCTTCGGCTCAGGTCATGATCCCAGAGACCGGGGATCGAGTCTCACATCAGGCTCCCTGCTCGGAGGGAAGCCTGCTTCTCCCTCTCTCACTCCCCCTGCTTGTGTTCCCTCTCTGGCTGTGTTTCTCTCTGTCAGATAAATAAAATCTTAAAAAAAAATGTGTGTGGGAGCACATTAAATTTTGGACATCATAACTGTAATTCCAAACACTTATTTTAAAAGAGAAAAAGTCAAGACTCCAAAAATGTTTCTATAAGATGGGCTGCTTTGGGCATATGGAATTGTACAGGTGCCCAAACATACGTGAATAAATTAAGATGGGCTACAATTGATAAGTGCTCATCTCATTGCCCAAGGCAGGTGATTATGAGGCAGCTGTAGGCACTGGTAAGAATGCCTGAGGAAAATTTAAGCTCCTCGCCAGCTGACACCTTTGGGCTCCTGCAGTGTGTGGGAGAGATGAACAGTAATGAATGTGTGTACCAGGCAATATCTTTAGAAAACAACAACAACAACAACAACAACAACAAAACCCACAAAATCTCCACAACATTTTATCATGGTTAGCTAAATCCAGCTATTTTTACCAAAATAGCTACTTTGATTTGGTCTTCTGAGATTTCCTGCCTGATTGGCTCCCTCTCTGGGGATCAACCTTCTGTGAGAAGTGGGAGGGTGAGCTCCTTGAGAAAGCAAGGAAACTAAAAACAATGGGAGTGAGATGCCCTGCAAATAGAGGGAATTAAGGAGGAGGTTAAGCGTCTCTGACAAGGCTGTAGAGTGGGTTGCTGCCCAGCCACTGCCTCCAGAAACACATCAGCTAAAACCAGGGCTCAGCTTTAATAATAGCTTTAATAATGATAATATTGATAAAAAAATATCTATTTAAAGCACTTCCTATGACAATCTTACTGTGTCTGGATGGCCCCAAACCCTCGACCCCAGTTAGATAGGAAGCATAACACAACCCCGACTTTAGCTTTTGAGGACTTCTGTTCCCCACCTCCTGTAGTGTCTGGAGCCCAGGGAAGCAGGAAGCGAAGGAGCCTCAGTAACTTTCTCCTCCTGATGAACTTACTTCCTGGCCTTCCTTCCTATTTTTCCTCCCTTATATACAAAAACAAACATTAAAAAGCAATATAAATTTTGCAATGTTGAAAGGAAATATTTCTTGTTTCTTAGCCTATTTCTCCCCTTCCCAATGTAACTTCTCTATTCCTGGGTATAGTTATACATTGCTATATATTTATATATATTTTAAAGATTTTATTTATTTGACAGAGAAACATAGCTGGAGAGGGAAGACAGGCAAGGAGAGTGAAAGAGGGAGAAGCAGGCTTCCCGCAGAACAGGGAGCTCTATGTGGGGCTCGATCCTGGAACTCCAGGATCATGACCTGAGCGGAAGGCAGATGCTTAATGACTGAGCAACCAGGTGCCCCCATTGCTATATTTTTTAAAATATGCATTGCCTTTTGAATGGCCTCAGATACGTAAGTTGTGTCTTATAGACTGTATTAAAGAGTCATTCCAGGGGGTGCCTGGGTGGCTTAGTTGGTTAAGTGGTGGCCTTTGGCCTCGGTCATTATCCTGGGGTCCTGGGATTGAGCCCCATGTCAGGCTCCCTGCTCAGTGGGGTTGCTTCTCTCTCTCGCTCTGCTAGCCACTCCCCTCCTCTCTCTCTCTCTATCAAATCAATAAAATCTTAAAAAAAAATAAAAAGTCACTCCAATTTTTAATTTTAGTTTTTAAATCTCCTCATTCTCATGCATACTATACCATATCAACCACTTTTCAAGAGCCAAAGAAAAGATCAATCTTTAAAAATTTTCATAATAATCATGAGAATTGCCAGTAACATAGGTAAAAATACGACTTCTGGCTTCTTTTTCAATATTCACACAATCTTCAAAAAATAGTCCTACATACCCTTTTTAGATTTCCGTCCTCTGATACTTATTAACATGCTCTTACACTTCTTTGAAATCCAACTTTATCTGCTTTGTTTTCTCTCACTGAAGTGTTGCTTTACTCTCCCATCTGCCCACCTTGACAGGGGAGAAGTCAAGACTACCAAAGAGAGGAAATCAGTTCAGTGACTCATTTTCCAAAATCTCCAAATATGCCTCAAGGCATGAATATGTTCAGTGAAGAATGTTGACTAATAGATGATGAATGCAAGATGATTGACTTTTTTCTTGAATCTGGCATGTATATACAGCTTAACAGAGGAGCATCACTCAATGAGTGGCTTGGAAAAGAAATCATGACTGTGGGACACTTCCTGACAGTTTCACTTGTTCTGAGCTTGCAGGTAAAACACTGGGAAACACGTAGCCTAAATAATATGTGAAAATGTATCCACTCACAAGTAGCTTATGTCTGTTGCTCACTGATTTTCAAATGATGGATGTTGTCTGTAAGTATGACTTAAGTTTATATAAAAATGAAAAAACTATCTGTTTAGCTACCTAAAGAATATGCTATTTTGTAGCTAGAAGAAGTTTTTGAAGAGCTCATCAAATGGCCTGATTTTATGGAAATTTAAATGTCTGGCACAGAAAATGACTCTTGTGATAGAAATGTCAGTCTCAGCACGCGTCAGGACTTATCCCCACAATGTTCTACCATTCATGCGACCGCAGGAATGTTGGTGTAAAAATACATAGTTATATAACATATCATGTTCTGAGCCATCTTGGGGAATTGTATAACACACCATTTATTTATTTCTGAACATTTTCCTGGATGCTCTTCAGAAGTTGCTGCTAGAGCCAACACTGTCCTTGTCCCTAGACAGCCCTTGCCCAGTGTTCAATTAAATAATCATCTAAATGTGAACATGATTTTTAAAATTCTAATATTTATTTCCTTGAGTCAATCTGGATGGAAGAGGAGAGTGAACAAAATTGTTCCAATATGGTATTAAAATTCTCATCTTAATGTGGAAATTCTTATTTAAAAACCCCGGAGCCATCTTACTGGAAAAAAAGAAAAAAAGAAGAAAGAAAAAAAGAAAGAAGAAAGAAAGGAAGGAAGGAAGGAAGAAAGAAAGAAAGAAGGAAGAAAGAAAAAGCAGATGTATCAAAATTCTCTCATCTTGATTATGGTTTAAGAAATATAAATAGCTTTTTTAAACTAGAGCTTAAAATAGTGATTCTTTAATTGGTATTAGCAAAATACTTTTCAGAATTCAAAAATGAAAAAAAGTGCATTTTTTTCCTCTTGAAAATAATATGTGGTATTTGATGTGATTTTTCTAAACGAGATCACAACAATTTCTTGGCTTTCATCACATTAATATCTCTGTATCAATAATAACAGCTGGTTTCCAGGCATCGCTTTCACAGCAGGGCTACTCCAAAATATTTGCTTTACTGGTAACTTAAGAGAGGATCTGTATTACCTCTCCCTCCTTTTCTACCTTTCCCTCAATTTACCTAGCTTCCTGGCACACTGCAAGACAGACTTCTCTCTCTCTCTCCCTCTCTCTCTCTCTTTAAAAGATTTTATTTATTTATTTGACATGGGGGTGGGGGCTAAGAGAGCAAGCACAAGCAGGGGAAACAGCAAGAGACAAGCAGGGGAAACAGGAGGAGCAGGCTCCTCCCTGAGCAGGGAGTCCAACGTGGGTCTCCATCCCAGTGCCCTGGGTTCATCATGACCTGAGCTGAAGGCAGACACTTTACCAGCTGAGCCACCCAGGCACCTGCAGATTTTTCACTAATATTTTTCTTTTCTTTGTCTTTATTTTTCTGTCTTTCTATTTCTTTCTATATAATAGAGAGATACATGTATATAATATGTATACTGTATTCAGATTATGATTGCCTTAATTACATTGTAACTTACACATATTATGCATTATGTCATGTAATTATTTAATACTCATTAAAATCATTTTCATTTTCTAATCCAAAATGAACCATCTTTTTAGAATCAAGTTGCCATGGCAGTTTTGATAAAGTTTGATTTATTGAAATACATAATTCTTATGCTTTTACAGCTGGTAGTTTTCAGGGTAACCACGTGAAATTTCAAGATTAAATTATGCATCTTGCATGGAAGACAGCTTTTAGTTAAAACCAAACTATAGCCTGAAGATCAATGCTGCAATCTATGCAGTTTATTGATTTAAACATGTATTATTAGGCTGTGTGGAGTCACGGCCTACAATGTTGGTCTTTGAGAATAATCTCAGGAAATAGTTTAGGAGAAATCCAAGTAGACTCCAGAACGGCATCACCAAATCACTCATACATCCCAGATTGGGCCAAACAGACTCTATAACCTAACTATGAACATTTACTGACTGCTTCTTCAGTTAGCTACTAATTTTTAAAAAAAATTTTGACAATGCCAACTGTGAAAATTATTTTGATAGCACAAATAGGTATTTTAAAACTGTAAAAAGTTATTATGCTTTTTATTAATACTCTCACTAAACACTGAATATTAATACTGTTTTAATTAATATTAAAATGCTTCTTAAATATTAATATTTTGAGATGGAAATTATCAATTTGATCTTGTTTTTACTTTTTCCACTGATAATAACTTTGCTTATCAATAGTATGAAGTATAATTACTTTATACTTAGTATACCGTAAAGTTAAATATAGTTCCTTGACAGTGTAATGTATGCCCTCTTTCCAACTTCTCTACTTAGCACTAAATTTTAACAACCACAGAAAAGAAGCAAGAAAAATAAGTAGCAAGTAGAGGAGCTCCTGTTTCCACTGTGAGGCAACTTTACAACACGTGCTGAATAGCAAATGGAACAGTACTGTAAATATTTGTTGTATAACAAATCCAACGTTATGAATAATATCCATCTGAGTAGAATATTCTCACTTACAAAATTTATAAAGTAACCTTTGATTTTAAGATGGCAGGGTGAACACAAACATTTATTCCCTCTAGAAACCTCACTCAAATGTCAGCCAGCGAAAGGATTTTTACAAAATGAACAAATATTCAAAGACAAAAAGAATGGGGAGAAGACATAGGGCTCACATAATTCCCAAAGCAAAAAAGCAGGTGGCCAAAGCGGTCTTGACTCAAGAGGATTAGAAATCTGATCTCAAAGCCAGCAGGAGAGAAAACCACAAAGCAACCAATTAAATACCATGTGACAACCCAAATACGAAAAAGCTGATAGCACTTGTAACTTTGGAAATGGCAGTGACACTGGGGTTAAAAAGGGGGATTGATGAAAGACTGCTTAAGAAGAAATTTAAATGAATTAAAGAGAAATGTTCAGATTCTCTTCCATGCTGAGCAGTAAAGCCACCGTAGCAGAAAACTGAAGGTTTAGCTTCTGGAAAAGGCGAGGAGCATATCTGATTCTGGGGACAGCAAACAGAATTGAGGGTAGAGACACATTCTGAAAATTGGGGTATTGAATGCCTGCAGAGACCTCCTGCCTTCTTCCAGAGTTATTACAAGATGAATGGTGTCCCTCCCTTCACTGCCCCTGAAAATTCAAGTACCTCAGAATGTGACTGTAATTGGAGGGCCTTCCTTTAAAGGTTATTAGGTTAAAAAGAGGCCATTAGGATAGGACCTAATCAATCTGATTGGTAGCCTTCAAGGCAGAGGAGACTGGGACACACAGAGACATATTAGGCATTGACGGAAGGACCATGTGAGGGCACAGCAAGAATGCAATCAACTGTAAGCTAAGGAAAGAGGCCTCAAGAGTGAACAAACCTGCTGACACCTTGATCTTGGACTTCTAGCCTCTAGGACTGTGAGTGATAAATTTATGTTGCTTAAGCCACCCAGTCCATGATATTTTGCTATGGAAACCTTAGGAAACTAATACAGCAGTTAACTTCAAGAACACTGGCAACCTCTGGGCAAAAATGTATGAACCTTCCATGGAGACAGTATTTATTACTAAAACTTCTTAATTCTAACTTTGAAAAATTAGAGAAAGAGTGATACATTTATCATAACTTGGACAATATGCTCCAATATTTTTAAAGTGGTAGATACATAACTAATATACTAAATTTCATAAAATTAAGCAATTACAACTTTAATCCAGGTGCTAATCACTAAATCATTGATCCTGTCACTGTTTTCTAAATTTTTTGTGTTGTACATAATTTTTTTTGTAAAATTCTTATGCTATATCATTGAAATATTTTACTACATTATTTTGGTGTTTATTTTAGAAATTAAGTTTTGAAACATCCTAGAACTTTAAGGATTCCATGTGCCTTTGATGATCTATTGGATATCAGATTGTATGATTAGAAATACTATGAAGAGAAGTATTTATAGAGCACATTTTAAATCAGAGCTCTGTACGTCATCTAAACCAAAATGCAACTAATGGATAATCTCCTCCAACTGTCTCAATTTAAATATAAAATAATTAGGATCAAGAGAAGCATGCAGGCAGTGATAGAAGATCTATAATGCAAGTCTTTGAAATATCACTAAACAACATGGGTCTGATCACTTAGAAAAAGAAGTACTTTATATTTTATCAAAGTGTGTCTAGTCTTTCTCCATATTGGGTCTGATGCAGATTTCATGTGTTTACATGAGTTTTGTTTTTTAAGAATGACTTTATAAAAAATATTAAAGGTGTCAAAATAAAAATATACAAAAATGTCATTGTTAAATATGCAAGAGCACATAACTTTCCACCATTTTCACCTTTGTATGTTATTCTTCCAGAAATTTAAGTATGTGTCTCCATATATTTTGCACAACGCTCTATTAAATTTTGTATTGTTTTTGCTTGGTGTCTTCTTTACTTAAAATATAGTTATCTGCATGTATATCTCATTATGTGTACTGTAGTGAGCAGCTAATCAGAGGAGATATCTAATCTTATTCATAATTGTTCTCTCAACAGTTTTAGTATTTTTTCACAAATTATTCATCCACTTGATTATTACATACAATTAAGAATTAGGCTGATGAGATTACTTGAAGACATGTTAGGAGCCAGATGAATGAAATTAGAATTCAAGGCACCTGGTATGTAGTTGTAACTGTTAAATCGAGGCAGTAGGATTCAACGCATCTTCCAGTGACCAGACAAATGTCAGTTTTCACCCTCTGAGATGTGTGAATGCATGAGAAGTGCATCAAGGGCAGGACCACGGAGAGCTCCATGGTTGGCAGTCTGTTTGCTCCACACTGCAGTTGAGTTCTTTACCCTTCCAAACTTAGGTTCAACAGGCTTAAATGTATTCCAACCAATTAACACAAACCCTAGACCTATTGGAACAGAGAACAAAACCAGGAATCTTTTCTTAAATATAGGGTTTGCTCCAAAAATCACTCCTTTTTGGAGACCCTAAGTGTAAAATCAGTTTAGGGAGATGAGGATTGACAGAATGCAAGTAAACCTACGGAAAGCCTTAAGAATGTGTGTATGTCTGTGTGTGTGTGTGTGTGTGTGTGTGTGTGTGTGTATTTATGTGTGTATGTGAAGTTTTAATTTAATAGAAAAACAAAATATTCCAGAATGCACTGAATGGCAACCTAAAGATTAAAAAATAAAAGTAAATATAAAATTTATTTCACACCTTGCTTCCTAGAAAATTTTTAGTATGTCCCTTCTTTCTAGATTAGAGATGATTTAAATATAAATATAAACATATTCATGGAACAGTTAGTGAGATCTACTTTTAGTACTCTTGGAATTAATACAGCAATCTTTGACATGGGGATGAAGTCACATTTATTAAATACATATGGTATGCTTGGTGCTGTGGAGGACATGCATATTTTATGACATCCTTGTAAGGACTAGGTTTTATTAAGAGTGATATAGAAGCCATTAGAGAGCTTTAAGAAGGAGAATTCTATGTTCAGAGTCTGTTAATGGATTGCTTAATGTTATGAGCCCTAGTGTTAGCCTGCCTGCATTTCAAATACCCATTTTTTTAATTTGGATAACTGTGGAACCTTAACACAGTTTAGTTTCTATGTATGTAAAATGCGACCTAATGAAAGTGTTATTTTGAAGAGCAAATATTTAGAATGTAAAATGCTTACAAGACCATTCTCACACAGTAAACTCTTAATAATTATTTAATATCACAGTGTAACCTAAATTTTAATACATTATTCTGATTGCTGTGTGATACATGGATTATAAGGGAGTGAAGCAGACAGATCAGCTCAGAAACAATCACAGTAGCTCAATCTCAGATGCTAGAAGCATAGGGAAGAGACAAAGTGACCTGACTCAATGTACTTTTGAGGTAGAACCCACAGGACTTGCTTATAAATTGGATAGGAGTTGAGGGAAGAAAGGAGAGAAAGGTTGACCACTATACTGCTATTTCTGAGAACTGTGGGGTAATGGTGTTATCTTCTGAGATAGGAAAGAATGTGGAAGGAACAGATTTTAGGAGAAACAAAACGTTCCTTTGGACTGGGTAACATTGAGATATCTGCTAGGCTTGCAAGTGCAGATTACTTCTACCACTCAGAGATTTCAATTGTACAAATAGCATTTCATAAAAGCATTGAGTGTGTTTAGGTTTTAGGGAATCACTTTTTCTAATTTACATGTCTACATATATCTACAACTTCTTAATTAAAATTAATGTTTTTATGGTTTAAAAATGTGCCTTTAAGAAACACTTCATAAAAAACACTAGAAAAAGTCTATCTTACTAAACTTTGGTTTCTGGAATTTGAGAATGATAAGATCAAGGGACAAAAAAAGCTGATTTTCATCCTTAAAGACAATATTTATTTTCTAATGTTATATTTTCTTCATATAAAGAGGCTAATATTGTTTTTCTTCTGGAAAATGAGATTCAAAAACAAGATCAAAGGTTATGACTGTACTAATTTTGAGCCAGACTCTGTCCTTTACAAGAAAGTTACTGCAAGAAGGCAGGAGGAGAAAGTGTAGATAGAGCCCTGTGTCGGGCTCCATGCTCAGCAGTCTGCCTGAGATTCTTTCTCTTTCCCTCTGCTTCTCCACTCTCCCCACTCATGTGTGCACACCCTCTCTCTCTAAATAAGTAAAATCTTAAAAAAATACTTCCAAATTTTATGGTTATGAATATTTTAATATATGGAAGTTTTAACAAATGTATTTCAGTATATCAATATTTCCTTTGTAGGAGGCCAAGGCACAGGTATAAATGTGAGTGTGTGGATCTGGTTGAATAAGGCAGTAGGTACTGTGGTGCAACCTTGAGTTCTGCTGGGCCCTTGCTCCCAGCCATTCACACCAAAGGTCATGAAGGGGGGATCCTGCCCATTTGACCTGGTGCATGTCACGCTCTGGGCCAGAAGCATGACCCACTGAATGCAAATCCATTTCCATGAGGAACCCAGAGAGTCAATGCATGGCTGCAGCCATGCACTCCTAGCTTGAACTGAATCCACACCAGCCTCTGACGCCTGTCCTAGCTCATTTTCTTGATATTTATTCTTTTTGGAGAATGCTTACACAACTTATACCTGAAGATAACAAATAATCAGTTATGATAGCTTTGGCACTTCTATAATTTTATTTTTTAGCCTTTACATATTTAATATATCTGTAATTTATTTGATGTGTACTATACAAATCTAACTTTTTTTCTTTATTGGCTAGATAAATATTCTAACATAATTTATTGAAAATAGATTCTTTTGCCTTTTATGTAAAATAATTTTATTCTAAATCTCTATTCACTCTCGATCTTTGGGGACTTTATATTCTATCCCACTGATCTGCCTATTATTGTACCTGCAGCACAGTGTTTTGATTGTCGTAGTTTTAACATATATTAGGACAAAACCAAAGTTTTAAAAAATGTTAAGATTCTTGGGTACCTGGGTGGATCAGTGGGTTAAAGCCTCTCAGGGTCCTGAGATCGAGGCCTGCTCAGGCTCTCTGCTCCTCAGGGAGCCTGCTTCCTCCTCTCTGCCCACTTGTGATCTCTCTCTCTCTGTCAAATAAATAAAAAAATCTTAAAAAAAAAAGTTAAAATTCTATAATGAAATGTATTGAACTCTTTGTCATGGAATTTCTTTATCTCTATAGCATAGAGTTGATGAATATTGCCTTCTTTGCTTGATTGTATACTCATTTTCAATAAGCAAAAGTTGGCAGAAAAAACATAAAATTCTTTGTGTTAATTCTTATCAGCATTCTCTCTAGGTATATCCATAAGTATTTTTAAAAAATGCTAATTTAGGTTAAAATGGTTTGCCTTCTAAAGCACATAAGGTATTATTATTACTTGTGACTTGCTAAATTGGGTCCCATAGGTGGAATAATGAAAATCTGACCTTTTTCAGTGATGATTTCTACATTGCAGATTTGGGCATAGCTTCCTTTTCACCTCATATGAATCTAGATGTCAAAACAAACACCTATAAAGAAAATTGGAGGAATAAATTTTTGCAATTAGATTTTGATAATAGTTTAATAAGTTACAACACAGTTCTAAAATCTACTGACTAGAAACATAAACAAGTTCTGCCTTATTACAGAAAGAAAAATGTACTCATTACCACAGGTAATTTTCAAGTATTTATTGAAGAAATTTTAGTTGTTAAGTACAGTGGAATAAGATACATCAGGTTTAAATTTTTACTCCTTATTATCTTGAACAATTTTCTTGATCTCTCAGCTTAATTTTGGTCTTCCATAAAATGAAGACAGGTATACCCAACCCATATAGTCATTGTAGAGATCAAATGAGAAAATAAACATGAAAGGGTACAGTCCATAAGAGGTTATCATCACTCATATGTTACATTCCTCTACATACCTTCATTCTCTCTAGTAAGACGTGTCAGGAGAAATTGTAGGACTGTTTGCAATTCCCTCTAAGATAACTCAGGTTGCAATGTAGCCTTAGAGAATGTGAATGAGTCCTTTCAGGGTACAGGGTTGGGCCTACAAAATTACTGTAAAGCAGATAAAATTCATCCTCTATTTCCCTCTGTGTTCCACAATTCTGGGCCTTCACATGCTACAACTTGTTCTCTCCTCAGGCATTCACTGGTGGGTGAGTCTTGTCTTTAGAAACTAGACCTTAGTGATGTCTCTATTTATCTGCCATATTGAGATTCTAAGAGGGAGCAAGTTGTCATGACTCCATCTTCAACCAATGCCTGTTATTCCCAGTGGGCTTCTGTGTCCTCATTATTAGAAAAAATGAATACCTAGTTGGGAAGGAGGAAAGGCATGGTTACATTATGTCTCATTTACCTTAATGGAAACATAGGCAAAAAGCAAATATGAGGGGCGCCTGTGTGGCTCAGTCCTTAATCGTCTGCCTTTGGCGCAGGTCTTGATCCCGGAGTCCTGAGATCCAGCCCAGCATTGGGCTCCCTGCTCGGCGGGAAGCCGGCTTCTCCCTCTCTCACTCCCCTTGCTTGTGTTCCCTCTCTAGCTGTGTTTTTCTCTGTCAAATAAAAAATAAAATCTTAAAAAAAAGAGAAAGCAAATATGATTATTTAAAAGGATTGAAGAGAAATGTGAATTGATAATAACACGTTAATATCAACAACCAGTAAATAGCTGAGTAGCAACTAATAAAATGTGCTATCATTTCCTTAATGTCGGTCTATATTCTTAACTAGATCATAACCTTTTCCGCAACAAGATTTCTCTCTATTTTACTTACGACTTTAATTCTCTACATGGGACATGTAGGCACAAGTTCAACACTGGTGGAATAAATAAATGTGTTCATAGATATATTATATTAGGAGTTAATATATATAGTTAGTAAAATGATATGTGAAATAGAAATAATATGGGAAAATGGGTGTTGACCTTTTAGCCAAGTTTAAAGTGCTATATTTCTTTTCAACATTTTTAAAGATGGTAACAAAATATGAGATGAAATCTAAAATCCATTCTGGCTCTAACTAGCAGGTTGAGAAATTTTGGACAATGCAAGGTTTCTTTCTGTCACTTCTAAAATCACATTGTTGGTTGTTACTCAAAGAACTTGCCTTAACAGAGAAAAAGTGGTTTGCCCACATTCCCGCAGCTGTCCTCCAAGTCACATGGTGTGAGGCCCATCTTGTAACACTTAGGATGTACTTTCCCCCCAGCTTGTTTCCATTATGAACTTACAGTTCTAATTTGTTTTCTTATATCAACATCTTCAAAATCTCAGCCTTGATGTTTCTTTCCACTAAGTCTCTGCTAATGCAATCTGCCTGTTGTATTATATGGCAATAAAATCACCACATTTACATTGTTATTAATCCTTTTTAAAAGCTGAGGAGTACCAGGGAGAACACTTTTTATTTTTGTCTCATTTGGTATGTTGTTTGGGTCCAGGAATTTCCTGAATGTTTCTACAGCAACGTATCACCAAAAAAGGAAAGAAGTATTGATATAAAACTTGCCTCCTGCCGTTGAGTTACTGGCTCTGTTAAAATTGTTGATTCTTTCAAATAGATTCAAGTTCACAAAGGATTTTTCATTCTTTCTTTTGGAAAGCCATTTGACAAATAAATACTATCCAAATATAAGAAAATTAAAATTCATTAAGAAAGTTAATTTGTGAATTTGTAATGACCAATTTTTAAAAATATTATCATCAAGTAAGCTCATCTTTTCTACAAGTGTCTTTGAGTCAAAAATCATTTTTTTCTAAGTAATTCATTTTAGTGTATTAAAAATCAAAAGTTTAAAAATTATTTTACAGATAACCATTTATTTCAAATAATGCTCCTTTAAAAGATCTTTCTTGAGAATAAAAGGTATTAATTAATGTGATTAAAATTGAAATGTGTCTGATTTTAAAGTAAAAATAGATGATGCCGATTTGCAGTTGTATCCAATAAATACATATTATCTTAAACATTATAGTTATAAAATTATAGAGTGAAGTTATCCTGGAAAACTTTAACATAAATAGAACGTGAGCATTTTTTGCTTAATGGATCACTGTTAAATGATTGATATATGACCATTAAAGCAAGAGCTTGGTTTTGTGACTGTTACATGCCTGCACTGGTGAGCTTGTCATGTGTTTTACTCCATTTTGCTTTAAGTGTGTATACTGTTCCCTGAACAGGAAAAGTCTGTGGTCTATTATGTAATTTGACCCTTCATTTCTTTAAATGCAGAAGGCAGTTTAAAAAATAAAAGGAAGAATCTGTTCTTAAATATACTGTAGCCAGAGAAACATGACAGATCTAAGTAGACTGGTGTGGGAAATATGTGATTATAGGCAGAATAAAGGTCATTCTGCTTTCTCTGTTTTTAGTTTGGAAGAAGTTCATTGGGGAAGGAATTCAGTTATTGATTTAATATGAGAACATTGTAGAAGTTAGGAAGCACAACTTACATCCTATGTTTCCTCATTGTATACAGAATTATAAAACAAGTTGAAAGAACAAAATAAATAGCATATTATTAATTTCATTTTTACAAATGGATGACTATGGAATAAGCAAGTCCCACTGAAGATCTATGAAATCTTTATTTCTTGGAAGGAGAAAAATTATATTGCAAAAATTCTAAAGCCTCTATTTTTTAAATCATTTTCACTATGAAAATATTTATATAAAGTCTTTCAGTAAGTACTATTTTTCTGCTGCAAAGTATTCTTTTTCCATAATAACTACAGAGAGAGCTAAAGAGACCTTAAAAATTAACTGAAATTTATTTATATCAAGAACTTCTAGTAGTATTATATTAAAATAAAATCACAAAGCAAAATTTATATATGTTTTATTACATCAGTTTGATGGGTGGAGACATTACTTTTCACTCTAAACTTTCTACTTAATGTTTTATTATCCCCAAAGTGGATTTTTAGTCTTGGTATCTTATCCATTTTAAGGTATATTTTGAGATATGTCTTGATATAAAAATAAGAGTACATGATTTTATATTTTTTCCTGTGATCCACATGAAAAATTCAAATATTTTTTGAATTATAAGGAGCGTAAGAGCAAACTAGGTGACCTAAAGAGACATGAAAAGGGGGCGGCTGGGTGGCTCAGTTGGTTAAGCGACTGCCTTTGACTCAGGTCATGATCCTGGAGACCTTGGATCGAGTCCCATATCGGGCTCCCTGCTTGGCGGGAAGCCTGCTTCTCCCTCTCTCACTCCCCCTGCTTGTGTTCCCTCTCTGGCTGTGTTTCTTTCTGTCAAATAAATAAAATCTTTAAAAAAAAAAAAAAGAGGCATGACAAGGTGGGATAAATCAAGAAAAGAACAAAGAAAGTGGACACAGGAATCTCAGGATGCAATGGGGATTGCTCATTCAGAAACAAATTCAATACTGGCTGCAGTGGGTTGTATGGTCAGAAGCTCCATCTCAGTGACCAGGTCCAAATATGAAGTTTTCTGTTGGCCCCTTCCTCGAGGGTTTAAAGGTATTGAGTGTTTTCTCTATTGTTGCCTCCTGTCCCCAGGAGAAACTGGTATCATTTCGACAACATTACCAAGTAATGCCACTAACCAGGCTCTCCCAGAAATAAAGAAATGAATTATGGATCCCTTTATTCTGCTACTGGCCGCAATAATGAGTGAAATATGTTAGTAACAAACTCGAAAGTTTCTAATGGAGGTCACATATATGAGATGTTTTATTTCTTTAACAATTTTAGTAAAATACAGTTAAGGAGTGCCTGGGTGCCTCAGTCAGTTAAGCATAAAACTCTTGATTTTGAGTCAGGTCATGATCTCAGAGTCATGCAATTGAGCCCTGCATAGGGCTCTGGCTGAGCACGGAGTCTACTTGAGATTCTCTCCCTGTCCCTCCCCTGACTCAAGCTTGCTCTCTCTTTCTTTCTTTCAAATAAATAAATCTTTAAAAAATATAAAGTGAAATAAAGTGGAGGGTTGATATTTATAAATGAGTGCTAATATCTCTTTATTCATGAGCTACATTTTATCTACATTTCTGACTGGAACTGGAAAGGGAGAAAAAATGAACAAAGGGAGAGGAATGTCTGTGCTGATTTCTGTGAGGAGGCAGTAAGAATGCTTTTTCTTATGTTCTTACTCTCCTAGTTTTCCTTACTAAAGAACCTGTCTCTACGTAAGTGTTAGATTCTAGGGTCCTGAGAACTGCATAGGAGTTCAAGCATTGTCCATGGGGTAGATATCTGGTAATTCAAATATGGCTAATTTATTTCTTCCCTAACTCATTTATATGGGGATATTTTAAATCCAACAACAATTAATGCTGGAACACCAGTGCTTATTCTTAGGTACCCAGAGGACTAGAATACAGGATGTATTTGTATGAAAACACATTGTTCCTGTACTTGGAATTCACATTTTCCTTTGGTGCCAGAGATACAATTTGAGTAAGATAAAGTCCCTGCTTTCAAGGAACTTGACAGATTTCTGAAGCAGATAGGCGATTAAATTTACAGTAAGAACTGGCAATTTCTGGCTATGTGCTGTAGAAAGACAGAATAGGGACATTTTTATTTTTAATAATAGGGGCATAAGTATTTTTCTAATACATAACTGGGATTGTAAATAGAAGTTGCCAGAATATACCTAATCTATATTTAACTCTATCATCCCATGAAAATTTATTATGGAATTTATAATCGAATACCAGAGAAAGCCAAGAAGACAACTTGAACTCACTATGCAAGAAGCTTTGATAGTAATTTAACTTAGTAAATGGATGTGCACTTTCTACACCTTCTTAGTTCAGGCACCTTTTTATGCTATGGCTTTTTTCTACTCCAAACTGTGGAAAATATCATAACACATATGAGAATACTTGCAGGATGCACAGATCTTAAAGTATAATTCCCTTCATTATTTTTAAAAGTATTTATTTATTTGAGAGAGAGAGAGAGACAGAGAGAGAGAGAGAGAGAGAGAGAGAGAGAGAGAGAGAGAAAGTCCAGAGGGAGACAGAGAGAAACTCAAGCTGACTCTAGGATAAGCATGCAGATCCTGACATGGGGCTGGATCCCATGACCAAGACCATGACCTGAGTTGAAACCAGGAGTCATAGGCTCAACTGACTGTGCCACACAGGAGCCCCTAATTCCCTTCATTCTTAAACCTGGGTTCAGAAACGGGCCGTTGTGGCATTTATCATATTCTTTTGGCCAAACACAAGTTATAAGTCCAGACTAGATTCAGGTTATAAGAAATAAACTCTAGCTTTTGATAAGAGGAGCTCTGAGGTAGCATTGCTAAAAATGGTATATACAGGAAAAAGAATGGTTATAGCCACCAGGGGATACAATCTACCATAACTTAATTTTAGACTCAGATTTTTGTTTTTCTGAATATAAGGTGTGACAAACAATTCTGGGTAGAAATGAAGATCAGCTGCTTTGCCATTTTTCAAAAGAACATGCCATGAGAATGTATAATTTTAATACCAACTCATGGGATACTGTTGTTATTTGAATTTCCACTGACATACACGGTGAAGTCAATTTTTAAAAATTGTTTATTAATACCTCCTACTTTTTTGTATGTTATTAAATTTCTAAGTCCTGAATTAAGGACTGGCTATTGGCTATTACAACTGAGGAAAGAAGTTGTCTCGAATTTCTATACTTGAGAAGCAAAAAGGCAACAAAAGGCGTGAGACAGAAAAAATACATTTGTAAAAAATGTAACAATTTTCATTAAGCTTCTTTGTGGTAAGTCTGAACAAGCAGAAACATTTCTGGATTTGCTACTAATATCTTAATTATATACTTAATTATATACTATTTGGAATATTTTATTTGAAAGGAGATAAGACTATTTATTGGAAGAAAAATTACCTCGGGTGCCTGGGTGGCTCAGTTGGTTAAGCTACTGCCTTTGGCTCAGGTCATGATCCCAGAGACCGAGGATCGAGTCCCACATCAGGCTCCCTGCTCGGAGGGAAGCCTGCTTCTCCCTCTTTCACTCCCCCTGCTTGTGTTCCCTCTCTGGCTGTGTTTCTCTCTGTCAAATAAATAAAATATTTAAAAAAAAAAAAAAAGGAAAAATTGCCCCAATACATTTGCAAGTTCAGAGTGTTGTGTAAGTTGAAACCACATCATTTTCTCATTTTCTTCTGAGGAACAGCTAAAGCATGCATGAAAGTAATAGCACAGTTTGCTAACTTTTTTTTTTTTTTTAAGATTTTATTTATTTATTTGTCAGAGAGAAGCACAGCTAGAGAGGGAACACAAGCAGGGGGAGTGAGAGAGGGAGAAGCAGGCTTGCCACACTCTGGGCTCATGACCTGAGCTGAAGGCAGACAGTTAACAACTGAGCCCCCCAGACACCCCCAGATTGCTAACTTTTTAACGTTAAAACTTACTTAATGAATAATACGAAAAATACTAGGAAATATGTGTGTTTACTCAGTGGGTCCATTTCAACATTGTTTTTAACTTGCTGCCATTTTAATTCCAGGTTGCAGAGGTGGGGGAAGGAGGGTCCATGGGGGAATGAAACACACTGTTGCTGAATTCCCAGTGTTCTGACCTTGCTTTTTTCTAGAGCCTCAAGGAACCATTATTCGTTGAACTACATCAAAGATAATTTCCTGAAATTGATATGCATTTAAATGTGTCTTTTTGAAAGGGCACCATTTGTAAGTCTCTGTGTCTCACAGTAGTGTCTTTGGGCATATGAGTGCAGACAGAGCTCGGTGGAGGGGAATTACAGACATGGGTCTCTTCATAATGAAAATTCACACACTCTGGAGCTGCTATTCATCTTCTATGGAAGGAAGCCTCTCAAGGACACATATTTGTAAAATACAGGCCTGGTTCTCCTCTGTTTAGATCGTATTTGTTAGTCATTTTCATTTTAAAGCTGTCAAACTAACAAATTAATATTTAAAGGTAGAAGTGTCAAAACGTATTTGAAGAGCTTGTATTGATGAATTGTGACATTCCCCGACTTCTTTAGTTCCTCCAGAGGTACTCTGAAGCCACGCCACGTGGTTCGGTTTATTTGCCCATTGCTGAAGCACAGCCCCCACCTCCCGCCCAGCCCCAAAATCTTGACCATCAAGTCAATCTTTCAGCTCATGAGAAAACTGAGAAATAACAAAAGGAATTACAGGCAGAGATTTGGTACTTTGCTTACACAATGGCATCACTCGCATTTTGTAAACATTTCAGCTTCTTGGTTAGCCTCATATTTTAAAACTTGCATTACTATGTTCCACTCTGTCATCCTTGTTTTCTCTTCATGTGAAAGTCCTTTGACAGGAGTGATAGGATCAGAAGAAGGGGACAATTGAAACAGATAACTCAATTGCATCAAAATGGAATCCTTCTGATCTTAGGGTGCCAATCAACCTTGAAATGCCCTTGGATAAAAAGGACCAAAATGCTGCTGGTCCCAACTGCCAAAGAATATGAAAATAGATGAAGAGGCCAGTATTATTTCTTTCCTACTCTGATTACCTGACTTAAATGTCTAAAATTCAGAGTTCACTTATTTAATGAAAGAGCTGGATTCCAGAAAGATTTTTGTAACCACATGTATTTTCAATCATCCCTATATTTCATTTGATTGTATTTTTAAACAATAAATAAAAGGTTTTGACCTCTGGATGTAATAAAATTTCACAGACAAGATGCAAAAAAAGATACAACTTTTTGAGATATATTGGTTGTAGGTCAATAAGATGCTTTTATTGGCTGTAGTGATAATTATCTGCTACTTTCAAAATAATAACAAGATCACAGTACTAAAAATGAAATACTGTAGAAGGTAAGGAAGTCTTCCGGTTTCATAGCTTTTGTTCTCACTTGAGAGATTGTAAATCGTTAAGGCCACGGGGATTTGGGAAAATTTTTTCACTAAATTTTACTGAGTGCCTAACTAGAATTAAAGTCAGCACATACATGAATCAGTCTGAGCATCTACCTTGACAGAATTTATATAACAGTTAGAGACATAACGTATGTACAGATATAGCTATCATGCCAAGTGTGTGAGATGATATGCTTAAATAGTAACAAGCAGAGAGATGGTATTGGTGATTTGGAGGAGGGATGGGAGGTGTCAGGGTGCATGGATGAAGGCATTTGAAGGTGACTTTGAAATAAAGCTAAGATTTGAGCCTGTGTCTTTGGGAAAAAATGGGGATTCCAGATGGTGAGCATAGCATGAATAGAACAAAATCATGTGCCCTGTACAGGGCCTGAAAAGTATTCTTGATTTGCCTGGAATCAGAATGCAAGGAAAAAAGTAAATAGGTTGGAAAAGAAGACTGAGGTCAAATAGTAGAGGCAATAATGACGTGTGAAAATCACTTAGCTATTCCTCATATGCAAAAAAAAAATCATAATAAACATTCTCTACACATGAAAATTCAGAATATCAAAGGGGACAGAGAATGTCAAGGTCCATAATACCCTCACCTGCTGCAGTGGAGCTCAACTTGTTCTTTGAAACCACGTGGGAGGCCTTCAGACCCATTGATGCTAGGGCCTTAAACCCAGATTGAGTCAGTGAATTTTAACCCTTCACATCATTGTAAAATCCAGCTGAAGCTGAGAGCCATTCAAACATTCCAGAGCCGCTTGTTTTCCTGTTTAGGAACCTCAGAGTAGGAAGCATTAAGAGGTTTGTTCACATCGCTTATTAATAAGACACCTAGGCCTAGACACATTTCTCCAGATTACCCAAGTTTGTGGTTTTCATACATCATGGAGTTGGGGGACTTATTATCTATTTATTTCTAACATTAAATTATTAATTGAGGCAGTTAGTCAACAAAATTTTATATGTCATGCACTCTTCCAGGTAAAGGGAATATGACCCAGAACAAAATCTCTACATGCAAGGAGAAAACTTTTATGAAGAAAAGGAAGAAAGGACCCATACAGTTAACATGAATAAGAAAGTAAAGGAATAACTCAAGAGAGTTACAGGGTGTAAGGATGGCGAATTTCAGTAGCTTTATGTGCTAGACAGTGTGGTAGATGCTTGGTGCTCTCTAGGCAATAAGGACATAAAGACTCAAAATAACTCCCCAATGCCAAATAAAGGGACTTAAAGGTTCAATAAAAATTACCAGGAAATAGACATGGAAAGAAATATCAAGCAGATGGATCATTTTGTGTAAAGGAAGAAGTTTGTGAGAGAAAATGATATTTTTAAGAGGGTTACATATCAGTTCAACAGTGCTGGGATGGATAATAAAATAAATTAGAAAAAAAAGTATTAATCAGATAATGAAGGTAATATATGCCTTGCAAGCGGTTTGGAAGCTTTCCTGCTATGGGAATGTTTCTCAGACTGAATTACATGTTATGCTATTACCTGGGAAATTTATAAAACTGAAAATTCCTGGCCCATCTCCAGTCTGTCTGGTGATGGTGTATACTACTTGAGAAATTCTGCTCTCGATGATGGGGAAGCATTGAAGAAATTAATGTGGGAAAAACAGGATTGGACTTTCATGCTGTTAACAATGAACACTGGAAAAGAACAGAGGATATATTAGGGACAGAATGATATATTTGATAAGCAAGTTATGACAATACTCTAAGAGGGAGATAATGAGGGCTTCACTAGAGAATTGGTGGAAATGAACAGAAAGTAGAAAATGGACATTTAAAATATTTAAGCACTAGAATTGACAGGTGACAGGATTTGGGAGCTGAACTGGTAAAGTAGGAAGAGAGTGGAATATACAATTGCTTGCAGGTATTTGATTTGAGTAATTGGATAGGAAAGTATTATCAGCAAAAAGATGAGTTCAGAATTCAGATACATGTTCAGTATCACTTGAGCAGGTAATTGTATATATCAATCTGCATCTCAGGAAAGAAGGATGCCCAACAGCATTTATTTGAAAACTGTCAACATAGAAGTAACCATTTGACTTCATAAAGTACAGAAGAAACAATGAGAGAGGTAGAAAGTTATGAAATGAGAGAGGAGAGAATTTCAAATAAGTGCTCCATTGTGATAAATACCCAAGAGGCTGAGTAAATTATTTTGAAATTGGAAACTTAAAGCCATTGGTGAACTTTGTAAGCAATAAGAGCGATGACCTAAATTTTGTGAATTCACTCTAAAAGAGAAGACTAGTAATGGTGACAACAAGTAGAATATGTCTATATCCAAGAATGAGGACTCTTTAATCATACGCATACACATACACAATTACACACACCCAGATACATATGCATATTATAAAAATCGTTCTTTCTTTCTATATACGTAGCAGATTGAAGCATGAAGAATGCAGGTAGCATTAAGAAAATTCAAATAAAGGTGCTAATCCTCATGATCCAATAGAATAGTAAATATTTCTGTAAGAAATTAATGGACCCACAAAAGTGTGTTGATATAATTTAAAAGAAACTAATCTGGAAGTTTACTTTTGATAGTTAATTCTTGTTTTTTTTCTTGATAAAATAAAGATTCAAAAATCTTGTTGATTTCTGTCATAATATTACTTGTAGAACCATCTGAAATTTTTAGAAAATAGAAAACATGGAATTATATATGTCAAATATTTCAAGAACAAACATCAATATTCAAAATGTTTTCAGAAATTTAATGCCTAAGTTTCCATAAACCTTGGCATGACAAACATTTTCACGACTTAACTCTAGTTCATTACAATACACTTCAGCAAGCTTTACTTTTCCATATGATCCTTCCAATTTCTTCTTGAGGATCGGGACAAATCTATTTATACATTTTCTAACATTTCTTTATATTTCAATAACAAATTATACCCTAAAAGGACTGGAGGGAATGGTGTTCAATAGAAATACAATGCAAGCCACAGATTTAATTTTATATTTTCTAGAAGACACATTAAAAAGTCAAAACCACATAAAAACAGGCAAAACTAATTTTAATAGTATATTTTATCACAATATATCCAAGATATTATCATTTCAATATGCAAGCAATATAAAAATTATTAATGTTATATTTCCCCCTAAATCTTCAAAATCTGATGTGTCTTTTACTCTTACAACACATCTCCATTAGAAGTATCCACATTTCAAGTGCTCAGTGGTCATCTGTGAATAACGGCTGCCATATTGGTTAGTTTAAACTTAAAGAATTTCCTGTATAGACTGTGTCTCTTATATATATAGAAAACTGAATCTTACAATTACATAGCTAATTTTCACCAAAGTTAAAATTTTCTTTGTTATTTTACTGTGAAATATCCCAGTGTGAATAGCTGATGTGGAAAGGTAAGTATTTGATAATTCGCTAATTAATTATTTCAAAAAAGTCATTTAGCATCTGTGGTATGCCATACTCTTGATAAGGTTGGGAATACAGGGGTAAAAAAAGACCACTGTGACCTACAAAAGCACATTCATTCTATAAAAGAAGATAAAAGCTACAGACAATACTGATTTGAATGTAGAAATTCAAAATGGCAGCTTGTAAGGTACTGCTTCCAAAATGACACAGTAGCAGTTTATATTCAAGTGCTCTGGATATTCAGCAGAGAAAAGACTCAAAGTTGACTAGATTAGAATAATGCTTGTGAATATGACAGACCTTGAACTAATCTTCAAAGTAAGTTATGGTTGGTAAAAAATGGAAAAATCTAGATTTAGGGAACAAAATTAATAAAATCATGGAAATGGGAATGCATTTGACAAGGAAGAGAAAGAAAAAAACAGTCAGCTACCTGCAGGGGACGGTTAACAAATGAAAAGGAAGATATAAAAAATGATTGGAGCTTGGACAAAGTAGGCATTTTCCTTTGCCTTGAATGGAAACCTATTATAATACTGTTTATAAAATACTGCTTAGAAGATTATAATGTGGAAATTTTCATGCACTGTTGCCTCAAATAAACCCTTGATGGAAAAATCTCATGCCAAAGGCAATATACTTTAAAACAAATATCTTTCAGAACTTCCTCAATACAGCATGGGGAAACTCCATGTTTATCCCAACTCCTTTGGTTTTATATTACTGTAGGGAAGATAACCTAGAGATTAGAATAATCTTCAATAAGCATCAAGTCTCTAGGGGACAATTTGTTATTTCTACCAAGTATGAAGTACCATACAAACAATATCTGAAAAATTGTTCCTGTTAAATATTTCCTCTTCTAGGATTTTATGAGAAGGAAATAACCAGAGAGATCCACACTGAAGTAGGTACAAAGATATACCACATTTATTAAAATAACAAATTTGAAATAAATGTCCAACATTTTATTAATTCAATATATTTGGTTCACTAATTTTATGTGCTATTATTAAAATAAATATCATATTTTCAAATATTATAGGAGATAATATTCATGATGTAACTTTTATTGAAATACAAGCACTTAAAATTGTATAAATCCTAAGGACACAACTGGATGAATTTTTTTTTTTAAAGATTTTGTTTATTTATTTGACAGAGAGAAACACAGTGAGAGAGAGAACACGAGCAGCGGGAGTGAAAGAGGGAGAAGCAGGCTTCCCTCCGAGCAGGGAGCCTGACATGGGACTCGATTCCGGGTCTCCGGGATCATGACCTGAGCCGAAGGCAGTTGCTTAACCAACTGAGCCACCCAGGCGCCCCTGGATGAATTTTTATAACATAGCACCCATGTGTGAACAGCGCTCAAACAATAAATAAAATAATACCAGCTCACCAAAAGCTCCTCTTATGCTCCCTTCACTCTCACTGCTAATAGCATAATTTAATTTTTCTTTTTTTTTTCAAATTTTTGTACCTTAAATCATGGAGAATGTATACTTTTATGCCTGACTTTTTACTTATTATTATATTTAGTTGATTTAATCCATGCGGTTGCATATGATTTAATTTCTTAATTATCATTGCTATTAGTGCATTACATAAATACATAAAACTTTCCCCATTCTGATGTTGAAGGATATTCAGGGTATTTTCAGTTTGCACTAGAGGAGAAGCATTTTTAGAGACTTCTTTTTTAGTGTAACTTTCAAGAAAGATATACATATTTCCATTGGGCATTTTTGTAGGAATGAAACTACCAGATCTTTGGGGGTATGAATAGGTTCAGCTTTCACAGCTACTAACAGCAGTTTTCAAAAGTGATTATACCAGTGTTATTTCGACAAGCAATGCAATTTTAGTAGGTAGAAACTAGTATCATATTTTGTTATTTTAAGTTTTCTCTAAAGTCAAATGAATTTGATCACCTTTCTGTATTAGTCATTGTGAAATCAGCCATGTGAAATTCCTGTCTAAGTCCTTTGCACATTTTTCTGTTGTGTCTGGTTTTCCTTATTGACACATAGTCCGAATATTAATCTTTTGTTGGATATATGCTTTACAATATATTGTTCTTTCTGAGGCTTATTCTTCCATGTCAATGGTATTCCTTTAAATCAATTATACAGGATTGAATAACTGAAAGTACTCACAAGACTCTACAGGGCATACTCACCTAAGGCTTTAATAAAGGTAAAGGCTATGGTTGAGCAGGAGAAAGAAAGCACAGGCCAGCATTGGTATCCCAGAGACTTCCAGAAGCAGCCCTTCAGGGGCCTTTCTAAGTCACACGGGATACAGCTGCTCTTCAAATCAGAACCACTAATATGTATGAGGAAATTTGTTAAGTGTCAAGTTTTATACTGAGAGCTATAAACACAGTAGTAATTAAAGCAGACAAATTCTTTACTTCCATAGAACTTATTTATATTTCAATTGGTGAGAGGCAAACAAATGTAAAAACAATATGCAAACCATCAGATAATGATATGTACAATGGACAAAATAATGTAAACTTTTGTGAAATGGGCATGTCTATGGCAGTAGGAAGAGGAGGAAGAAATAAAGGTTCTTTGATGACATGAGGTTTGAGTGGAGATCTTAAGAAAATGATAGAACAAGCAGTATCATTATATGGGGGAAGGTTTGTAAGATGAACAAATAGAAAGTAAAAATATTCATTCAAGAGTAAGTGGAGAATTTTTGAAGACAAGCAAGTGTAATGGAAATAGAATGAGCTGGAGTAGTGAGAGACTCGTAAGTGATAAGTTTGGAGGAATAGAAAATCTAGTAAGACATAGGAGTAATGGCAACAGTTAATTGAGATGGAAAAGTCACTGCAGTGTATTCAACAGAAGAGTAACAGGATCAGACAAATGTTTTGAAAGGTTACTCTGGCTCCTGCTTGGAGAATAAATTTTAGGAGGGCAACAAGGGAAGCAAAGTGTTTGCCTGGGATGCTATAGTGATATGTATAATTCAGGAGAGATACAATGGTGGTTTATATCGGGGGGAGTGGTACAGATGTGTTTTGAAGACAGAATGTTTATGGTTTGATGACGAATTAGAATCACATAAGAGAGCAGTTGATGTGAGTTCTAGGTTCTGTTCCCTTCCACTGGTTACTGGAAGAATGCATTAGCATATCCTGAGATGGGAAAGACTGGGATGAAGACATTTTAGGAAGATGGGCTGGTTAGTGGAAATTAATTAAAGGCTAAGAAAAGCCCTACCATTTAAGTTTACCAGGTAGGCTACAAATTTAAAAGCATTCAAGGTGACCTGGATTATCTTCACAAGAATTGAAGTTTAGGAAATTCCCTGGGGGTAACTCATACTGAAGAATTAAGTGTCAATTAGAAGAATTATATTTATAGGGTTTTTTTTTTTCTTTAAAATTTCCTCCTTTGTAGGGGCACCTGTGTGGCTCAGTTGGCTAGTCATCTGCCTTCCGCTCAGGTTATGATCCCAGGGTCCTGGGATCAAGCCCTGTGTGCGCTCCCTACTAAGTGGGGAGGCTGCTTCTCCCTCTCCCTCTGCCTGCCACTCCCCCTGCTTGTGCTCGCATTCTCTCTCTCTGTCAAATAAATAAATACATAAAATCTTTAAAAAACAATTCCTCTTTTGTATAGAAGACTCCTAAGGTGCACTTAAAAATGATTCTAAAATTGTCATTTTTTTTCTTCTTTGGAAATTTAATTATTCTGGCTTGTATGTACTTTGGTGTCATCTACATTTCTGACAGATATATGGAACTTTTATCACCTGTCATGTCTTATAATTCATGATAGTTAATATTTCATGAAAGCATAAGTATATCTTCCTTTTTTATTTCTTGTCTTTTATGTGCATCACATTTTATTATATAACTTTTTAGTGTTGCTATATTTAGTACTTAGAAGGAAACATATTTAAAGCATGATATGATGAATAAATGTGTTAACAGCTCTGATCTCTTGAATTTTTTTCTTAAAGATTTTATTTATTTGACAGAGAGAAACACAGCTAGAGAGGGAACACAAGCAGAGGGAGTGAGAGAGGGAGAAGCAGGCCTCCCACTAAGCAGGGACCCCGATGCGGGACTCAATCCTAAGACTCCAGAATCATGACCTGAGCCAAAGGCAGACGCTTAATGACTGAGCCACCCAAGCACCCCTGATCTCTCAAATTTTTAACACAACTCTGGCAGAAATGTAGTTGCTGGCCCTTTGGCTGTTAACCACCACCCACTTGGTGAATAGTTTAAACCTAATTGTAGGCAGAGTACCATTAAGTAAAGAAAGTTACAAGACAGTAACGCAAGTCACCCCATTATCTAAAGTCACCAAGAGGATTGCTGGCTACTCAGATAAGTCTCTATGTGCTATATTATTTATTTTGAGGATTTCTCAAAACCATTGTACACTTTCAAAGATACAGAGTTCCCTAATATGAAAAGAGCCCAAAGGTACCAAATATCCATTGACTGATGAATGGATAAAGCACATATGTGTGTGTGTGTGTGTGTGTGTGTCTGTGTGTGTGATGGAATATTATTCAGCTATAAAAAATGAAACCTTGCCATTTGCAACAATGTAGCAAGAGAGTATTATGGTAAGTGAAATAAATCAGTCAGAGGAAGACACCATATGATTTCATTCATATGTGGAATTTAAGAAAAAAAAATGATCATAGTGGAAAAAGAGAAACAGACAAAATAAGAAACAGCCTCTTAACTATAGAGAACAAAGTAATGGTTACCAAAGGGCAGCTGGATAGCAGGGGATGGGTACAATAGGTGTGGGGCTTAAGGAGGGCACTTGTGATGAGCACTAGTTGTTATATGTTTGTGTTGAATCACTAAATTGTACACCTAAAACTAATACTGTACTATGTGTTAACTAACTGGAATTTAAATAAAAACTTAAAAAAGAAGCTTCATTGAAATTATGGCATTAAATCAAATGAGATAGTAGAATACATCTAGTTTACAGGACACTTCCAATAACTAAACATTTGGGGTCATAGCCACAGGAACTAAAAAGTTTTATTTATTTTTCATTTGTATTTATTCATCTATCCATGCAACCACACATTTCACAAAATTTAGTGGGAATCTAATCTAATCTGACCTAGTGCTCTTCTGGGAATATGACAAAAAATAGAACAGATAAATATTCATACCTATATGGAACTGACATTCTGGGCAAAAGAGTGTCGAATAAAAATGGTCAAGTAGCTAATTCACAGTACAATATGTCAACTATGGTAAGTGCTATTTCAAGGAAAGAGAAGAGATATGCCATAATGGGGCACAGATGGGTATTGTCTCCAGTGTGCTTAGAAACCAACAGGAACCAGATTCCTGGGCATGAAAGACAAGCTGAGATTAGCCCTGATGATCTCAGGTGGAGAGTGGAAGCAAGACAGTAAGTGCTGTGGACAAGGAACAGACAACATCTTGCCAGGAACTTGCAGAATTCTGACAGTCATCTCTTCTGTTTTGCCAGAAAGATGTTCTTACTCAGAGCTCACAGAGATTCTCAGCTCCCTTTTGACTGCTCTGAGGGGAAGTGGGGGTAAGAACAATATATTTTCTGATTCCAGACTTCTCACTTCATTTACATAATCCTTCTAGTCTGTTCATTTTTTTTTCTGTTCCATGTGTGCATAAAAGCATAGGAGTTCATTTTGCCCTGAATGTTCCCCAAATTATAGAGCTCAAGGGAATATAAACTTTCAGTTCTTTTAGTGAAATATAGTAGATGCAATCAAAATCCTCAGATTAAAATCTCTATAGAGGAAGTTTATCTCCATCACTGGAGGAGACAGAATTGTAATAAGTACACCAAATGGGGGAAGAATTTAGAAACCATTGGTAATATATACACAAAGATGTACTGTATTTTAGAAAGACTATGGTAGTCATCTTGGTACAAAATATTTCCTGCTCTCCACTTTTAATGGTACATATTCTAGTTTTTTATTGCTGCATAGCAAAGAATCCTAAAAGTTAGCAGGGTAAATCAACAATAATTTTATTATATTTTCTATTATGTGGGCCAGACATTAAAGAAGGGTTCTTTGCTCTATGATTACTGGTGGTGGTTTCAGTGGCTGGACACAGCAGGATCACTTAACTGGAGCCTTAAAGCTGGGGTCTTGGGTCAGGGTGTTGGATGGGTTCTTTAGTTCTTCTCTACATTGTGCCTAATGGCCAAGCAACTTTCTCCATATATCCTCCCTGTGGATCTTGCTTTGGGTAGGTTCTGTCTCAAAGCAGGGCTAGGGTAGTCAGAAGTGTTGCATAGCAACTGGCTTCTCCCAAAGTGAGTATTCTGAGTAGGAAATGAAAACTGCCAATCTCTTAAAAAAAAAAAAAAAAAAAAAAAAAAAAGCTGGACCTGAAAACTGGTACAAGGTCATCTCCTCATATTCTATTTGTAAAAGTGGTCAGGAAACCTTCCCAGGATCAAGAACAGGGGTCACAGAACCAACTTCTTAAGGCAAGGAGTGTCAAAGAATATATGGCCCCATCAGGATCACAATTTTTGACCTTCTGGGAGTTGAGTGGGTTCTTCTGACTTATTCTGGCCAATGAATTGTGGGCAGTATGGACTGTGCCACTTTCAGATTGGGGTATTCATCTCAGATTAAAAACCTTCAAACGTCTCTTTCCCTTAGACACAGAACCTGATAGGATTTGAAATATTAAATTGAGTCAAAATTGAAGAGCATGGAGCAGAGATGTCAGCTAACTTACAATAGACCTGTGGTATGTAAGTGATAAATACACTACACCTTATTAACTTAAGCTACTGAGATTTAGGAGTTGCTTCTAAGTGTACAATAACCTAGTCCATCCTGACTGATACACAACTGTGCATCTGTTTTCCTTATTATCCTCCCTAACTACTGAGATAGCTAACTCTGTTATCAGATGGAACTTCTAATCATTTTTATATGTGGAAACAGATTTATTCAAATAAATTATTGCTTCCTAGACACATCACATATAGCAAAAGAACCAGAGAACAATTCAAATATTAAATCATTTTCTCTCAAAGCTAAACAGAGAAAAATTGTTTTAGGCAGCATTTATTTTTCCCTAAACAGACAAAGCATCTAAAGTAGAATTTATTTAATTCTACTTATTTTCTTGGCATTGTTATATCCCTGTCAACGTTTGCTAATTCATTTTCTTTCCCATTTTCCCCCATTTATTTCATCTACTTAAGTTTGCTTAGTGCAGGAATCAATTTCCAATGTTTCATATTTTAGAAAAGCTTCACACACTTAAGAACTATAAATGACAAGGAAGTTACTTCAGTTTTAAATTAAAAATCATTTGGCCAAATAAGAAGAAAATAGCATGTTTTTTGGGGCCCCCTTTTGTGCTTTAAGTATTTAATTTCCGAGGGGTGAATTTCTTCTCATATTTTTGCAGCTGAGCTTTATGTACAAGATTGATTTAAATTGTACATTCTGACCTTTAGGTCAAAGAGGCAGCCTACTAGATGAAGACACTCATTAGATTTGCATTTCTTTAAATGTCTTAAATTTGTAATCCTTAAAGCAGAGGTGAGAAACTAACAAGGAAGCCAGGGCTTCAAATCCTGGACAAGGTATGACACGTCCCTAGCAAATGTTCTATGCTTCTGTTCTATGCAAGCAGACGAATGCTCAGGATGAATTTTATCAGGTCAGCAGAGATACAAAACTGAAACCTTGAATTACAAAATTAGAGAATGTCAAAATTAGAATTTACAAAGGTCCACCTGAATCACACATTCTTTCCATAGTTCTAAATGGTGATCATCTAGAACCTATCTGAATCCTCAGGTGACAGGTGGATCAAAAGACCAGAAACAACTCATTTTCTGTATGGATTGTTCTAGGTACATTCTAGTACATTCTTAATTGGTATGGAGTTTGTATCACTGTCAGCAGGACTCCAGTATACAATTTCCAATCCTTACATGATAGAGAACAACTACGTCTTCTCATGTTTTCAACATTTGAAATGATCACTGCTTTGCCTACATGGTCCCTAATTGTACCCTAATACAGAAGAGTGTACTGAATGATTCTAAAGTGCGCATACATGTAACCAGCTTACAAATCAAGAAACGAAAGCCTGTCAGCACCAGGAAGATGAGTATGTGTTCCTTCCATCCCACTCCATCCTTCTTCTATGGAGGTGGTTAGTATTCTGACTGGGTATGTAAGAATTTCCTTGTCCTTCTTTGTAATTTTACCACTTACAAGTTTTATCTGTCTTTGAACTTCATTTGAATGTAATCATTCTACTTGTACTATTTTGTGTCTTGCTTCTTCAACTCAGTTTTACACTTGTAAGAATTGACCATGGTGCTGTATATGAGTAGTTTGTTCATTTTTGGTGCACTATGGTATACCTTTGGTATAAATACACCACAATTAATTTGCTTTTATTCCCAAAGCCACTAAACATCATTGTACATGTGTCTTGAAAATGTAAGTATATAATTTCTGTGGATAAATACCCACGGCTATAATTTCTCTGTGATAGGATACATGTATCTTATATTTCACTAGATATTGTCAACATGTTCTCTAAAGTTATTATTCTGATTTACATTTCCACCAGCAGTGCAAGAAAGTTCCTTTTGCTTCACATCCTTCCAACTTTTGTACTATCAGATTTAAAATTTTTGCCCATGATAGTGAGTACAATTTTAATTTGCATGTCCTGAGTGATTATTGAAGTTGATCATATTTTCCTCTGTTTATTGGCTGTTTGAATTTTCTTTTTTGTAATATGTATTTTTTGTCTATATGATAAGATTTTAAAATGAAGTCAACTGTCAGGTTTTGCTTAGTTCTGTTCGTTAATGTTCACTAAATTATAGTTTCTTGGATTGCTGCTGTAGGTAGGTACTTTAGATTGGCTTCTTCCTTATTATAATACAATATCAAGATGATCTGAACAATGCAGAATAAATCATAGTTCTCCTATACTTAGACTATACTTAGACTATGCTTTGCATTAGCAATTTTAGGTGCTTTGTTAGAAAGGTGTTTTGTTATAATTTATCCAACAGCATTGAAAACTACTGTTCTGTTAAGCTTAATTGTATTCTTATAGAGTAATCTGAACAGGTGGGTTAATTTCTCCTATTCACTGAGGTCAGTTAATAGTAGTTATGGTCTACCTACACACTGAGCACAGTAGTCTTTCCTTTGTATTGGTGAGACATTTTTGAAGCATGGGTATTTTTTCTCCTTGGTCAAGAAGAAGAGTGAGCTAAGAGCAATGATTTCTTTGTATGTGAAAGTTGAACAAATTTTATTAGGAAGGAAATTGAGTCCTGATAAAATTTTCATAGGGTGATGATTCATATGCAAAAAATACAACTATTTCTTATAGAAATGATTATACCAAGAACATTGTTTTGTTCTCAATGAATATTTAACAATATCATTGGGTAAACATGTTTCAAGGGATATAATTATAAGCAACTTAATTTTTAATTCTCATTCTGGCTTTATGTTTATTCTGTTGGGCTAGTATCTCCTCCTGCCCCTGAGATGAAATCCAGCAGTTTCATGACTTTGGCGTTATTTTCAGAAATTGAAATCAATTTATATGATTAACATATCCTTTAATATATTAATAAAATTTTAACCTTCTTAACTCCAGGATCTCCTAAGTCCTGACTTGATCCTGCACCAGTAGGAATGGGGTTCAGGTGGCAGAATCACTTTTTCCCTCCTTTGCAATTCAATTCATCTGCATCTTCCCAACAGAGGTTGTTGGCCCCACTAGGGCCAATAAATGAGGGAAGATGAGAGAAGAAAATGGGCAAGAAAAGTTCTCACTTGATGTGTATTATTGTGAGTAATTGTAATGCTCTCTGAGCTTTGAACATATTTCAAGTTGACACTGTCTTTTGCAAAACACTCATGGAGTCTTAGAAGAGATCCTTATTGTCTGGCATCCCTCTCCTGAAGTTCCTTTGATGTAGATGATACACTCCTCACTGGTTGGCTGCTTGGTGGTGAACTTCCACACAGACCATCTCTCTGCTGGGGCTCAGTGGACCCTTTTGGGTAAAACTCCCAGTTTCTAACTGGATTTTTCCTTCATGCACATGGTCCTCCTCTAGGGAAGATACTCATCCTTAGCTCTTCTTCAGGACTGCATGTACTAAACTGGCACTTCTCTCTGAGGTGAAAATATACCTCAACCAAACTCTCAAACTTTAAGTTTCCAAGGCATAAGTTAGATCATGGCATGTGTCATTAAACTCTCCAAGTGTCCTATAGAATCCTTTCTTCCTAGCTTTGAGTTGAAAAGTAGATACCCTTCCCTCTTTCTACTTTGAAATGGGCCCTCTATGTCCAGATCTTCTTTAACTATTAGATTTATGACTTTTCTATGCCCTTATTATGAGTGAGGGAAGATTTTACTTTGGACTGTAGCATATAGTATTAGAGAATTTGAACTGAAAATACGATTAAAATAATTTTATTTATACATAGAAATAAAAGCACATTGTAGACTTCATTCTTAATTCAACTAATATTTATTTACTGTCCATTATGTCAGGCAGTGTTTTAGAATCTAGGATCATGCTTTGGAAATAAAACAAAAAATCTGTTTTTTGCAGAGTTTGTATTCTAGTTTGGATAAAGGAATAACAAATAAATAAGGTATAGAACATGTTAGATGATATTAAATGTTAAGGCAAGACAATGAACAAAATAAGGAAGAGGACCCAATCAGTGGGGGTATTGTAGTTTTAGATAGAGTGATGAGGGAAGATCTTACAAGAGGCTGGTGCTTGAACAAAGATCTAAAGAGGGTGAAGGAATGAACTATATAGCTGTTATGTGAAGAAAATTCCAGGCAACGTGATGATATGGAACAAGTGCCCTGAAGTGGGAATACATCTGGCTTCTGTGAGGTAAGAAGGGAGGCTAACATAGTTGAAAGGGAGTGAACCAGGAGAAAAGTAGTGAGAGACATAGTTAGAGAGGAAAATAGAAGAAGAAACTATGTTGTTTAGGTTCTACAAGTCTTTGAGAGGACATTGGCTTTTGTCCCAAGTACAACTTGGAATTACTGATGGGTTTTGGGCAGAAAAAAGACATCATGCAGGTTATATTTTGGTAAGTTGATTCTGCTTCCATGTTTAATATAGACAATGAGACAGGGACACATTTTCTGAGAAACCAGTGACCATTTAGGAGACTACTAGAATCAGGTAGGTGGAAAATGATAATGTCTTGAAAAGAGTTCATGATGAAGAAAATGGCAAGAGGCAGTCAGAATTTAGACGTATTTTCAAGTGAACTGACAGGTATTCCTGATGAATTGGAGAAGGGATCAGTCAAGGATTAATACAGGTGTTTAGTCTGAGAAACTGAAAGAGAAAACATGTCATTTACTGAGGTAAGGAAGGCCGAGGAAGAAGGGAAAGATTTGAAGGGAAAGATCAGGGGCCCAATTATGGGCATGTTAAATCTGAGACATTGTTAGCATTTAAGTAGAAATATCAAGGAAACTTTTGGTTACAAAGTCTTAGGTTTAGTGAAGACTCTAGGCTGGAGATACAAATTATATCCCTGTTAAAGTAAAACTGTATATTAATTTAATTTTGTTGTTTTAAAACTTCGCTTATAATAATAATTAGCAGTAATTAGAAATTATCGTACACTGTTATTTCTGATGAGTGTTGTGCTTGGAAATACCTAAGAAGAATTCATGTTATTAAAACATGAATATCTGAAGAACAAAAGTAATCCCGAAAGCACATTCCAGGAATGAAAAATCCAAGCAACTCCTAGAAGCTTACACCAATTTGAAGCCTAAGGGCAAAAATTCTCCTTACTGCTTTCTCTTTCATTCTTTCACTCATTATTGAGTGCAAGACCCTGTGCTATCCAGTATGATTCAAGGATGGATAAATGTAGCACATGCCCTATGTACCATACTCAAGGAAACAGACAAATATCTATGATGTAATGTGCTAAGAGTTAGAATAGAATAGGTACCCCCAAGTGCTATATTAGCCTGATGGGAAGGAAGTCATCTCTATCTGAGAGTGTCTGGAAAGTGACACAGAAGAAATAATGGGTCTTAATGGCCCATTAGTATTTCAGCAAGCAGAGATAAGAATCTTATTATTTTAGACAGAGGCAGATGTGAAGTTAAGGTGTACAAGGACATGCCATTCAGAAAAGAGGTTGGCATGCTGGAACACAGTGTCTAAGTTGGAGAAAGAAGAGAAGAGATGCTAGAATAGCATGGAGACAAATGGTGAGTTATTTTTCTCCTAAAGGGAGATACTGAATCCTAAAATATAAAAATACCTTAGAATTGTTAGGAGCTAGGACTAAAACCTTCCACTCCGATGGTGCTCAAGTACTATCTATCTTTGCTGATGACAAGGAGACTATGCCTCTAAAGTCTCAGCCTTCTAGTCTTTAGCTCTTATAAAATCCTTGAGCAGAGTATGAAAGTCAAACTGAATAAAAGCACAGTAGATATAACTTGGGACAAAATTTATGGTGGCCAGCTCAACTTCAACCATAATACCAGGAAAGTCAGTGTTCCTAACCTGGGGACACAGGACATTTGTGGCACTCAAGGTTGCTGATTATCCTTCCAAGGTGGGAATGGAGGTGCTGTAGGACATTTCTTTAATGTGAGGCTAAAACTTCAAGCATCTTAGGGCCCTTTAATGCTGCCGCTCTAAAGTAGTTTTGGGATGAAAGGAGAGATATAGGAAGGTGATAAAGTTGAAACCCAGGAACAGTAGAATATTCCTAGGCAGGTTCCCCAGTGCCACTCCCAAGCTAGTTTGCACCTTGCTGCTTGAAACAAGATTTCTGGGGTGGTGGCCCTAGCTAAGTTCAAGGCCTATGAAGATGAAATTCAAGATAAAGTACCACCAAAGGAATGAAACAAAAAGCAAAACTCAGTAATCTCGTGTTTGAAATTGTTAATTCAGTCTTGAATTATTTACTTTTGCAGTCCAGTTCAGGTGTGGCATTTCTGGAAGTGAAGGATTCATCCAGGATTGACATAAGCTGTATTTTCATTGAATAAGAAATATTTCAATCACCATGTTAATTTGGTTCAGCTGCCTTATTTTTAAATTATTCTTTAATTTATTTAGTTTATTTGTGATAGGGATTTTTGATTGACCACACATTCAGAATTATCCTGAAAAAAATTGCCTTTATTAAGTTATTTTTAGTTAGCAGATAGCTTTATTTTTCTAATTGTAGGAAGTTTATAATAAGAAGCAGATCAAATTTATCACATCCCCTTTAAACTGAGGGTACACGGTGCCATTGCCAACATAATTACTAAAATTATACTAGTTATTTTGATTTTTAAAAGAGTGCACATAAATACACACACCTACACACAAGTGTTCCTTTTCTTAAATCCACACACATTCATGCACATATATGAGTGGACAGAGAGTAACAATATTTGGCTTCTGCTGGATTGGTTGAACACTTTTTGAAGAAATTATCCCAGGAGTGGTCCTGTGAAACACACCACTTATTCGAAATGTCATTTTGGGGGCACCTGGGTGGCTCAGTCAGTTAAGTGTCTACCTGTGGCTCAGGTAATAATCTTTGGGGGTGTGAGGGTGGGTCCCTGCTCAGCGGGGAGATTGCTTCTCACTCTCCCTCTGCCCCTTCCCCTGCTCATGCTGTCTCTCTTTCTCTCTCTCTCTAGCTCTCTGTCAAATAAATAAATGTTTTTTTAAAAATAAAATAAATGCCACAGTGTGTCTTCATCCTTTTTCAACATAGCAATCACTGTTCTAGTACACGTAAGTCATGGCTATTAATAAATCAGAAACGTCCAATGGAGCTAGTCTTCTCCTCAGGCACCTTGTACTCTCTCATGGATGGCCTTTGCTGCCTATAATCAAAGTACAAACTGTTCCCTCAGGAGAACAGCGATGACAAGAAGAAATAGGATAGGCAGAAAATTATACACTTGAAGAAGTAGAACAATACTGACTAGTACCCAAGAGAAGTGCAAACTTGTCTATACTTCCACACATCAAGAGATGTGAAATAATTGTATCTTGTGGAATCATAGAATTTCAGAGTTCAAAGGAATATTAGAGGTCTTTCAGGCCACACAGATAAGGAAACTAAAAGGTAAGTGATATTTACAATTTCTCAGAACTGGTTTCCGGCAGAATGAAGAGTTAGATGTTGTTTCTGATTCTCCAAGTCGATGTTTTTAAAACTATAATGGACTAGTTTTCTCTTTCAAATTTCCAAACTCTCAGGGTAAGGGCAGAAATCATTCGTACAAATTTACGGTGACATATATACAACTCTGTAGTACCACAGAGTAGTTTCACTGCCCTAAAACTCCTGTGCTCTCATCTCTCCTTCTCCCAATCCTTGGCAACCACTGACTTTTTTTTCCACTGTCACCATAATTTCACCCTTTCCAGAATGTCATATAGTTAGAATCACAGAGTATATAGCCTTTTCAATTGTCTCCTCTCACTTAGTAATACTCATATAAGTTTTCTGATCTTTCTTATTTCTTTTAGCACTGAATAATATTTCATTGTCTGGATGTAACCACAGTTTATTTATCCATTCACCTAGTGAAGGACATCTTGGTTGCTTCCAAGTTTTGGCAAGTATGCATAAGGTTGCTGCTGCAGTGTAGAGGTTTATGTGGACATGTTTTTAGTCCTTTGGGCAGATTCCAAGAAGTGCAATTGCCGGACCTGTAAGGTAAGAGTCTGCTTAGTTTTGTAAGAAAGTGCCAAACCGTCTTCTACAGTGATTGTACCATTTTGCATTTCCATCAACAATGGGTGAGAGTTCTCATCTTTTCATATCTTCCCCAGCATTGGTGTTGTCAGTGTGTTGGATTTTGGTCATTCTATAAATTGTATAGTTATATCTCCTTTTTGTTTTAATTTGCATTTCCCTGCTGACACACGATACAGAGTATTTTGTTTGTTTGTTTGTTTTTTCCATGTATATACCTTCTTTGGTGAAGTGTCTATTAAGGTCTCTGGCTGTTTATTTATCTGTGTTGTTTATTTCTTATAGTTGAGTTTTAATAGTTCTTTGCATACTGTGGATAACAGTGCCTTACCAGTCCCTTTGTCTTTTGCAAAGGTTTTCTTTAAATCAATGAGTTATTTTCTCCTTGTTTTAACAATGTTGTTTGCAGAAGAGTAGATTTTAATTTTAATAAAGTCCAGCTTATCAATTATTTCTTTCATGGATCTTGGTGTTGTATCTAAAATGTAATCTCCATACCAGATATCATCTAGGTTTTCTCTGATGTTCATCTTCCAGAAGTTTTATAGTTTTGCATTTTCCTTTTAGGTCTACAATCCATTTTGAATTAATTTTTGTGAAGGATACAAGGTCCAAATCTGGGCGGCGGCTGCTTCTTCTTCTTCTTCTTCTTCTTCTTCTTCTTCTTCTTCTTCTTCTTCTTCTCCTCCTCCTCCTCCTCCTTCTTCTTGCATGTGGATGTCTAGTTGTTCCAGCGCCATTTCTTAAAATATAATTTTTGCTTCATTGTATAACTTTTGTTCCTTTGTCAAAGATAAGTTGGTATATTTTTGTAGCTCTATTTCTGTGCTCTCTATTCTGTTCCACTGATACATTTAACTATACTTTCATCAACACCACATTATCTTGATTACACTAGCTTTATGGTAAACCCTGAAGTCATGTGGTTTCGGGTCTCCAATTTTGTTCTTCTCTAACAGCATTGTGTTGATTATTTTGGATCTTCTGCCCTTCCATATAAACATTAGAATCAGTTTGTCAATATCCATCAAATAACTTGCTGGGATGTTGCTTGAATCTATAGATCAAGTTGAGAAGAACTGACATCCAGACAATATTTAGTCTTCCTATTCATGAACATGAAATATTTCTCCATTTATTTAGTTATTTGATTTAATTCATCAGAGTTTTTGTAGTTCTTCTCGAACAGATCTTGTACATATTTTGTTAGCTTTATACCTAAGTTTCATTTTTTGGATGCTACTTAAATAGTATGTATTCTTAATTTCAAATCTCACTTGTTCATTGCCACTGGATAGGAAAGCAATTGGCTTTTATGTGTTAATTTTGTATCCTGTGACCTTGCAGGATCCAGGATCAACCTTTATGTTGATTCTTTCATATTTTCTGCATCATGTTACTTGTGAACAAGGACAGTTTTATTTCTTCCTTCCTAATCTGGGGATGGGTGTTAAAATACTGCCTAACTCATAATATGAAGCCAGCATTATCCTCATACAAAAACCAGACAAAAACAGTGCAGGATACAAAGGTCCTCAATAAAATAATAGCAAATCAATCCAACAATGTAGACAAGAATTATATACTACAACCAAATAGGATCTATCCAAGATAGACAAGGTTGGCTCAACATTTGAAAATCAATTAATGAATCCATCATATTAACAGGTAAAAAAAGGAAAAGAACATGATCACATCATTAGGTACAGAAAAGGTATTGAACAAAATCCAGCCCCTATTCATGACAAAACTTTCATTAAACTAGGGTTAGAGTGGAAATTCATCAAGTTGATAAACAATACCTGCAAAAAACCTACAGCTAACATCTCCCTAAGATTAGGAACAAAGCAAAAATGCCCACTCTCACTACTTCTTTTCAACATCATACTGGAATCCTAGCTAATGAGAAAGAAATGAAAGGGAAATAAAAAAGTATATAGATTGGGCTTCTATAGAATCTAAATATAATTCATAACATTACACATCTTATTCCCCTATGACTCCAGAAAGTCCCATAAAAACTTTCTTAGGTACAAAATTTAGGGGCGCTTGGGTGGCTCAGTCATTAAGCGTCTGCCTTCGGCTCAGGTTGTGATCTTGGAGTTCCAGAATCGATCAAGCCCCACAACGAGCTCCCTGCTTGGTGGGAGGCCTGCTTCTCCCTCTCTCACTCCCCCTGCTTGTGTTCCCTCTCTAGTTGTGTTTCTCTCTGTCCAATAAATAAAATCTTAAAAAAAAAACAACCCACAAAATTTAGGCCTTATTTCTCTAAAAGTTTATAATGAAAAAGAGAGAAAACAATTTTAACCTAGTTGTAAAAAGAAAATGTAGAAAAGTATATTAATGGTAAAGACAATATATTGTCCTCTTTATTAAGTATTTGATTTCACAAAGAGTAAAAATTTTATGAATAATTTTTGAAAGAAGGTAAGCAAAAGTAGAAGTGAAAAACTAGGTTACAGTGCTCATTAAGGGTTAAGTTATATTGCGAACTTTTCAGTGAATTTAAATAGGAGTGAGATACAGAATAGACTAAAAGAGACTGTTTTATATGCTTTCTATTTTTTGGAAGGGAGGTCATTTTTGTTACAGAATTGTCATATTGTGAGTGTCTTTTATATTTGCTTAGGAAATAAAGTGATTGATATGCCAAAGTGCTTATTTGTTTTTTTCTATAAATAATATGTTGTAAAACAAACTAATAAATAAGGAATTTTTTACTGAGATACAGAGATATACTCCCCATCAAGTACTAAGTTAAGTGTTGTCTAAAGCAGCTTGGGGCAGAAGAGCAAATGGTTATGTCTTGGAAGTACCCTCATTTCCTACCCTCTGACAATGAATGGGTCTACATAAAGCTACATAAAATCTAGGGATCAGATTTATGGTAACAATGGGGACCTGGGGTCATTTAAAATCTTGCCCAAGCAGCTATCTAAGAGAATGAAGGGCCTCCCACAGAGAGAAAGCATTTGGCATGGATACTGGAAAACTCAAAGATAAAAGAAGTTGCTTGCCCTCTCAGTAGATGTGTGGGTGGAGGGACCAGCAGGGGAGATTCCAAAGAGCTAATAGAAATGTCTAAGAAAGAGAGATCTGCCCAAAGTCTAGCTATCCTTCACAAAGTAAAGGTCCCCTTATAATTATACTAGTTACATATGATCTTTTTAATACATTTTTTCCCCTTCCTTCTCTTTCTTCCATTCTAACAGCATGGAAATTCTTGTTAGCAAGCTTCAAGAGGCAGAAAGAAGCAGAATTTGGGAGAAAAGTGAGGAAGTACCACATTCCTGTCTCTCAGCTGCTTTTTTTCCCCAGAGGGGAGAAGACTGAACTTAACAAGTTCAAATTTATTATTATTAATTATTATTATTATTTGGCACTGGAGGTAATGTTTACTGAATTTAGTTTGTGTCTGCTTATTCTTTTGTGTGTGTGTGTGTGTGTCTGCTTATTCTAACAAAGCATAGAATTTCTTATTATTACCTGCAAGTAGTCCAAAAATGCCATGAGACAGCTGAGAAAGACCTTCATTACTCCTTTCTTGCATATTCTTAGTGTTAAATAAATAGTGGGAAAAAAATATTAACTTGTTATTATGATGGCATCATGTGAAACTGATTTCTCAACATGCCATTAAATATGCACACACAAAGCAATAGAATTAGCTTACCTTTTGAAAATTTGAAAACTAAATACAACTAAATACACCTAATCAACTAAGTACATCTCCTTGGGAGGATCAGCTGGTTTTTATCAGCCCACGGGTTACCTATATTTTACCTCTTCATGGTACTTCTGATGGGCATTAAACCCTTTGGCCGGGTATATTCAGGTACAATTTAGGTATAAAGTAACCTATAAATAGGAGGTTGAGGTCTTACTGTCAAAAATCCATGAGCATCTTCCTGAAAGACTTCTAGTATGATAATTCCAGAGAAAGAAACTTACCTCATATTCAATTGAATGAAACCAAAAGTGGCCAACCAGAGATCATGCTTTGAAAGAATAATCTGGAAGCCATTTGTTAAAATTCATGTTTCAGCTCTCATCCCATACCATGTAAATAGGTCTTGTATGCTTCTCAAGCTTCCCTAGTGATGCTTGTGGACTCTAGTCCAAAGCTACTGCATTGGTAGAAAGCTCTACCTTCATTCATCTTTAGACCAAGCAAATTAAAAATAACATTTCCAGGATTTTATTGACCAAGAAAAGACAGCAGTGGAATCCCTCTGAGTTTTGTCCATAATTCTTCAGGAAAAGACAAATTTGGGTTTAAATTATTTAGAAGACATTTCTCTCCCTTTATCTGTTTTACTGTGAATTCATTTGCAATATAAACTCTTACAAGGATACAGGTACGTTGTTATGGTTATAATTTTGTTTGTTTCCTCTGCAATTCCTTGGAGAGCATAGTTAAAATTCACTTTTCAGGTTACCATAACCTAAAAACACAGAGAAAATCAGCTTCGTGGTAAGTAGCAGTTCTTGATAGTGAATTGAACACTGTCTCACAATTTGGTGTCTTTCTTAAATTCTAGGTCACTGCAATAGTCCATAGAAGCTAAATTATGTTTAAATTCCAAATAAGATTATTGCTCAATCAAGCATTTCTTGACCTACGTAATTCTCTACAATGTACCCTATTTAGAGTTCTCAAAATGTAAAGAGTCAATAAATTTGTTTTTGTTATTATTCAATTGGTCATAGTTTTCTCAATTCTGCTAAGCTGAAAGAGTTATAAAAATATTGGCTAAGGGACACAATATTTTAAAAAATGACTAGGCTCTGAGAACTGGAATTAATGTATTATTTTTATTCACTTTCTACTGGAACTCACTGATACTGAATTTTGTATTGAGTCTCATACCTTTCCATTTTAGGCAGAGAGAGAAAATGATGGGTTAAGTGTAAGAAAAGCCATCAGTGTTATTGTAACACATTTTCCCTCAGTCAGTGTCCCCAGGCTGAGCAGAGAGGGACAGGAACTTGAGACCAAGAAAGAAATGTGAAGCTTCTTTGTCAAAGACTAGAAAGCACAAGAGCAACTTTCTTTTGCATTGACGTTCTTTTAGACATTTTAATTTTTATTTTTTTAAACCTAACGTTAACATTTCTGTTGACTATTGACTCATGTCTAGATTGTATTTAATAAAATAAATGTTTACCAGAATTGGGTCAACAATGATATTGAGCAAGTGCCACTGGAATGGAGTAAACATAGTGGAAGAGAGGTATATATTTAACTTCCTGGGTACTGCTGAACTGTTTTCCAAAGTGGTGAATGCTCCTACCATTTTATATACCAAACAGCAGTGTTCAAGAGTTCCGGTTGCTCTACTCACCAATATTTGATATAATTAATCTTTCTAATTAGCCATTCTGGTTGGTATGTAAACAGTAGTTCATCATGGGCATAATTTGCCTTTCCCTAAGTGACTAATGATATTGGGTGGTTAGTCTTCTATGTGTTTATTTCTATTCATATATTTATTTTGGTGCAATGTCCATTCAAATATTTCCTCATTTTTAATTTTTTTCTTTTTTGTCTCTTATTAAGTTATAAGAATTCTTTATATATTCTAGATGTAAGTTACCTGTGACATATAGATTTTCTAAATATTTTTTCCCATGCTGTGGCATTCATTTTTTTAAATGTGTCTTTTAGAGCAAACATTTTGCCTTTGAAGTTCAATTTATTTTTTTTCTTTTATAATTCATGTTTATGTGTTGTTTTAAAGAAATCTTTACTGAGGCTAAGGTCATCAATATTTCTGTTTTATTTTTTTATAGTTTGGTCTGTGATACATTCTGAATTTATTTTTATATACAATTTAAAGTAAGAGTCAAGGTTCCTTTTCATATATGTTTATCCAATTTCTCCAACACCATTTGTTGAAAAGATTATCCATCCCTCCATTTTAGATTCCAATGACAGGTACACTAGTTTGTTTGATGTTGTTCTACCTAACATGGACATACTATTAATTTTAAATGTTTTTTTGTGTGTTTCCTTTTCATGGTTTCTATTGCTTGGACTTCAAGCACATCGATATTTTTCTTGATCTGCTACATTCCCAGCCAGTATATTTTTCACCTCAGACATATTTTTTATACCCAGAAGATTGATTTGGATATGTTTTAACATCTTCCATATCTCTGTGCAACATGACTGATTTTCTCCTACCTTCTTGGACATAAGTAGTGAGTAATAATAGCTCTTTCAATCTCATTGTTGAGTATTTATCATTTATCTGCATCATTTTGAAGTGCGGCTAGTGCAACTGAGTCCTAATTAATTTAAATTTGAATATCCACATGCTACTTAGGGCTACTTTATTCGATAGTGCAGGCATAAGTGTCTGAGTTGTAAGGTTTTTCACAGCTATAACTAGTGTCCATAGTTTTTTATTTTGTCCATTCAAGAAGGTTTCACCCAGTTAACTGGTAGTACCCGATCCTAGTAAATTTCCCAATTGCTTTCAATTTTTTGTTTCTAATAAATTCAATAGTTTAAAAAAAATACAGTTTTCTAGAAACAGAACCGTATTAAGAGCAGCCAACTTGTGTGAAAGCAAGAAATTCTTCCTTCACAAGAAAGCACACGTGCTAGTGCAACAAAGTGCTTCTGTAAAAAGACATTACAAATCAAGCTCAATGCTAATTGTGCAAAGGGATTCTAGGGCCCCTCCATGCATCACAGAGTTAGTTTACTAGGTGAGTTCTCAAAATAAAGGAGTATATTTATGGAAACCTTTGTAAGTAACTATAACAATTATAGGTGGTATTAAAAACCCAGGAAGTTAGATAGTTGTTGATTATCATTGCTATTAAGTATAATGAAAGCAATTCTAAAAGCAACCAGTCTGACAGGGGCTGAGACATAGACCAGGCCTTGTCAGCAGGAATCTTATTAAGGTATATTAATTCTGAGCTGAGATGAGAGAAAGATTGTAATTGTACCTGGATAATGCAAAACACCTTTAGAACATGAGAAGTTACAGTCAATCATATGATACAAAGTAAGAATCACAACTTATAAAACTGCTCTTATCAGTCATTAGGCCTAAGTTGCCCAAGTAGGTATTTATTAATCCTGATGACCCGCATAACCAACCCATCTCAAAGTTATAATTGATTCAGTTGTGTTATATAGAAATAAAATAAGACATCAGCCAATATAGAGAAGATGAGACATCCCTACCTTATGAAAAAGTCATAAAAAAAGAAAATGAAAAAATATATATGGGAAGCCAAAATGCAAAAGCACTGACTTTTTTTTTAATGCATTTGTGTCAAAACTTCTAACTTTTAATGCACACCTTCTCTCAATAGCACATGCCATGTTATTAAAAAAATACATAAAACATGCAGCAAAACAACGTACCTCAAAGGTTTTGACACAGAGAAAGCATATATACAACAAAAAAGGAAAAAGTATGGAGATAATGGTTTCCAGACATCATATGTTAGATAATGTGGGACACTGATTCTTGAAAGAAGGGAGTCAAACAAGATGAGCCCTATAATTGATTCAGCTTACTTCATAGAGATAATTTCCAAGCCATGGCACAGGCAAGGAGGACTGGGGCAGGGTGGAGCAAGGGCATAAGGCAATCTCTCCAAATTGAAGAGACAAAGCTGGATATTAAAGGAGACCAATTTGGCTAGAGTTCCCAGAGCAGAAAAATGGACTGGAGATCTGTCAAAAGTCTCCCTCTGGTCTTCAATGAGAACTCATGAACGTGTATGATAAAAATGCCTGAAGTCAAGGAAAGAACTATCCAAAAGATTTCAGACAAGTAGAAATCTTACATAGGACTAGAAATAGTTTATGTCTTCTCAGCCAGAGTGAAAACTTATAACTTAATGCAAAAATAACTCAGAGTAGAGCTTTCATAGAATCAAGGGAAAGTAATTTGGTTTGGTTTTTGTTTTGTTTTGTTTTTTAAGATTTTATTTATTTGACAAAGAGAAACACAGACAGAGAGGCAACACAAGCAGGGGGAGTGAGAGAGGGAGAAGTAGGCTTCCCCCTGAGCAGGGATGTGGGTCTCGATCCCAGGTCTCCGGAATCATGACCTGAGCCGAAGGCAGTCGCTTAACCAACTGAGCCACCCAGGTGCCCCTCAACTGTTTTTTTTTTTAAATTGTGCTTCAGAAAATGCTCAAAAATATTTAAGAATAAGGATGTATCAGACATTTAACAAATCTACAATGTCTATATCCAATCAAGAATTATCAGATATATAAAAGCAAGACAATACAACTCATTATGATCAGAAAAATCAACCAATAAAATAGACCCAGAAATGATACAGATACATGATATAGACAATGAGACTGAAAGAGTTCTTCTTACTCAATATTATATGTCCAAGATGGTAGAAGAGAGTCAAGCATGTGATATGGAAGATACATAGAGATCTGGAATCTACGTAGAGATATGGAAGATGTTAAAACATTTCCAAATCAGGAGAGGGTCAAGATGGCGGAAGGCCAGGTGACCGCATTTCAGGGAGTTCCCTGAAGAGAGCTGAATTCCAACAAAAAAACCACTACAAGACCACCGTGAACACCCATGAAACCAGCCTGAAATGTGATATTTCCCACTTCTGGACCGCCACGAGAGACAAAGAACATCGGCAAAAAGGTAGAAACAAATTGGAGGG